>JAHQIW010000486.1:0-266495 GCA_019055375.1 Parelaphostrongylus tenuis
AAATGGCCGGAAACATGGTGCGGATAACGAGAAAGTTCCAAAAGAAGTGTATTTTGAGGTGCGATATACCATTTATGAATACATATCTGAATCCGTTGTCCATTCTCCGAAGACTGATACCATATGATTTTAAAAAGGAATTGAGGAAGAGTAACGTACCCCTCAGCCTGAGCTCCCTGTCTGCAAAACAGGTGGTTCGTCCTCTTCAATGTGAATAATGTTTAGCGGCTAATTTAAATGGTGGTTTCAAATATTCGTTTCTTGCCTCATTAGTCGATGTTGGAACTAATAGTGTAATTCAGTTGTAGTCTCGAGTTATTCAAGAACTTATATACGAGTTCATATAATGTAAGCTATTCGACGTTTACCTCATTTTCTGGAGTAATCAATAAACTGAACTAGCAATATGTCTCAAACAAATTGCTGTGGTGTTTAGATAATTCTGACTGACGATCCAATTATGAACACCATGCGCGCCGCTATTGTCTTCAACCTAATCGGTACCGGACACTATCTACCTACCTAGTCTAATCCGAATAGGATCAAATGTTGTTCATTGCACAGTAAGTCAATTGTGAAGGCTCAGAAAGTTTATTCACTAATGCAGAGCGATACCGCAAAACGCTGAACCTCAGACGGCAATCAGAGCCGCATCGAAGACGCATGCTAACCAATCGTACTACCAAGGTCCCACCTCTTCTGCTGTCACTTTTGCGTGATACAAAGTAATTAGCAACTGGGTCAGGAGTCACTGTCTGTCTCACTCCTCTCTGACACTCGGCACAATGGCACGAGGAAACGCAAGCTCAATACAATAAGCATAGTCGTCCATAGTGATTAAAATAAAGTTATAATTAACAATGAAACTTCCGGTCAGAGAGCTCTATAGAAGACGTATTGCAACTTGTTTGGCCCTGGCCTACTAACCTCGCTTAGGCTTCAAGCGTTCTTTTTTTTCTCTGGAATACTTTCGAAAGTTGAAGAAACATTGTAACACATATAATCTAACCAACACGGCTATACAGCTGAATATCTTTGATGGATGAAGGATAGAACTTTTAGCACTGATCAGCGCCAGAGGGGTGTGCCAAGCATTCCACTTTATCTGCAACGGAGGAAAACTGAACGCAGAATGGGCTTTGATGAGTCGGTATAGCCTACCGATGCATCGAATCAGTGCTGCTACCCTCTCATACAAACCCGGTACCGATTCACCGACCTTGGAAGAATGGAATGCTTGGTGAACCTTGGAAGCGAGATGAAACCACGGACTACGTGTAGGTCGCAGAGCAATCATAACTACTGCGCCACACGCGCCCTAAGTATCTTTACTGAAGAACATCCGTTTTGCGGAATCGGATCCCACTTCTTATTGTTCACTTCACAGTATCATATCAACATATAATTCATCTACATAGAATGGGATAAGCATTGATTGTGTTTTATTAACCCTTTGACTTCCACAGACAAAAGCTCTGCCTAAACGGCAAGGTGAACCGTTTGCCCCACCTCTCTGCAATTCTGGTGCCCAGAGTGGGAAGGCATTGAATGTACCATTGTATTACTTCAACTGTGTTATTGTTGATGTTTTCCTGCATATTACAACATAATACATCTACATATAAAATAACACGAAATTGACAACAACATTAAAATTAATTGATACAATAGTACATTCAGTGTGTTCCCACGCTGAGGGCTAAAGTCCAAAGCGAGGTGGAGCAGACAATTCGACCTTGTCGGATACACGCACAGAAGTTGTGACTGCGAAGTCAAGGATTAAGAAAGAACTATAAATTGTTTTGAAATTTACGATTTTCAAATAAAATATATGGGAAAAAACCCACGAGTGCTTTCGCGAATTATAGCCTTATCAAGTAACTTGGGATTCAACAAATGAGCGGAAGTAAAAGTTTGAAGTAAAAGAGACATGTAACTGCTTAGTCCTAGGAGATGCATCAGCGTCGACTGATATGAAACTGGGTGGCAAAACTTTTAACTTCAAGCATGATTTCCCGTTTTAGATGTGATCTCAAATTGTTTAAATTTTTTCTTACTTTGAGAAGCTAGAATTCGCCTAAACTCTCATATAAATCGCGAAATTGTATTCACTAATTTCAGCAAGTCGCGATTAGTCAATATAAAGCGTCGTCCATGGTTGAGTGCCTATTCCAAGGAACATTCGTGCACTAAACGCCTGCACGTCAAATGGCCACAGGAACATGAAAATGAGGGGGTTCCGAATCCGATTTGTGGTAAGGTTTCAGGACTGATTTTTTCACGGAAGTATAAAGGGTCGTTTATTCATAGGTATTCGTCTTTAGGAGTTTTGTTTTATGGTCAGAAATCACTTGATAAACATATTGGGACCGCTCATTTGTTGAATCCCAAGTTACTTGATAAGGCTATAATTCGCGAAAGCACTCGTGGGTTTTTCCCATATATTTTATTTGAAAATCGTAAATTTCAAAACAATTTTATAGTTCTTTCTTAATCCTTGACTTCGCAGTCACAACTTCTGTGCGTGTATCCGACAAGGTCGAATTGTCTGCTCCACCTCGCTTTGGACTTTAGCCCTCAGCGTGGGAACACACTGAATGTACTATTGTATCAATTAATTTTAATGTTGTTGTCAATTTCGTGTTATTTTATATGTAGATGTATTATGTTGTAATATGCAGGAAAACATCAACAATAACACAGTTGAAGTAATACAATGGTACATTCAATGCCTTCCCACTCTGGGCACCAGAATTGCAGAGAGGTGGGGCAAACGGTTCACCTTGCCGTTTAGGCCAGAGCTTTTGTCTGTGGAAGTCAAAGGGTTAATAAAACACAATCAATGCTTATCCCATTCTATGTAGATGAATTATATGTTGATATGATACTGTGAAGTGAACAATAAGAAGTGGGATCCGATTCCGCAAAACGGATGTTCTTCAGTAAAGATACTTAGGGCGCGTGTGGCGCAGTAGTTATGATTGCTCTGCGACCTACACGTAGTCCGTGGTTTCATCTCGCTTCCAAGGTTCACCAAGCATTCCATTCTTCCAAGGTCGGTGAATCGGTACCGGGTTTGTATGAGAGGGTAGCAGCACTGATTCGATGCATCGGTAGGCTATACCGACTCATCAAAGCCCATTCTGCGTTCAGTTTCCTCCGTTGCAGATAAAGTGGAATGCTTGGCACACCCCTCTGGCGCTGATCAGTGCTAAAAGTTCTATCCTTCATCCATCAAAGATATTCAGCTGTATAGCCGTGTTGGTTAGATTATATGTGTTACAATGTTTCTTCAACTTTCGAAAGTATTCCAGAGAAAAAAAAGAACGCTTGAAGCCTAAGCGAGGTTAGTAGGCCAGGGCCAAACAAGTTGCAATACGTCTTCTATAGAGCTCTCTGACCGGAAGTTTCATTGTTAATTATAACTTTATTTTAATCACTATGGACGACTATGCTTATTGTATTGAGCTTGCGTTTCCTCGTGCCATTGTGCCGAGTGTCAGAGAGGAGTGAGACAGACAGTGACTCCTGACCCAGTTGCTAATTACTTTGTATCACGCAAAAGTGACAGCAGAAGAGGTGGGACCTTGGTAGTACGATTGGTTAGCATGCGTCTTCGATGCGGCTCTGATTGCCGTCTGAGGTTCAGCGTTTTGCGGTATCGCTCTGCATTAGTGAATAAACTTTCTGAGCCTTCACAATTGACTTACTGTGCAATGAACAACATTTGATCCTATTCGGATTAGACTAGGTAGGTAGATAGTGTCCGGTACCGATTAGGTTGAAGACAATAGCGGCGCGCATGGTGTTCATAATTGGATCGTCAGTCAGAATTATCTAAACACCACAGCAATTTGTTTGAGACATATTGCTAGTTCAGTTTATTGATTACTCCAGAAAATGAGGTAAACGTCGAATAGCTTACATTATATGAACTCGTATATAAGTTCTTGAATAACTCGAGACTACAACTGAATTACACTATTAGTTCCAACATCGACTAATGAGGCAAGAAACGAATATTTGAAACCACCATTTAAATTAGCCGCTAAACATTATTCACATTGAAGAGGACGAACCACCTGTTTTGCAGACAGGGAGCTCAGGCTGAGGGGTACGTTACTCTTCCTCAATTCCTTTTTAAAATCATATGGTATCAGTCTTCGGAGAATGGACAACGGATTCAGATATGTATTCATAAAATGGTATATCGCACCTCAAAATACACTTCTTTTGGAACTTTCTCGTTATCCGCACCATGTTTCCGGCCATTTATCTTACGTTTTCAATGTTCAGGTGGTCAATCGATAACTTAAATTTAAAAAATTTGAAACTATATTTGATCTTCAGAAAAGGCTTCACTATTGTTCTAAAAAAGCAAATACCAAATTATGTTCCTCTCTAGGAACAAAGCTTTTTCTTTAGACCTTCATTAACTTGTCGATAGATGAAATCTCAAGAATTCCCATGTCTTTGTATTTTGAAACGGACATCTTAGTGCTCTGTAACAGCCAAGAGAGATTAGATTTTGCAAAACTGAATCATTTCTATTATCCACGCCTTTCTTAATTCCTTCGACGCGCCATTTGAAAGTTTCAAAGGCCCTCTGATAGCTCAATTCTCAAAGATTTCAAATGGTGCGCTTTGTTTGTAATTAGGCTGTACTGTAGCGCTGAAAGAGTAAAAATAAAGCCATGTTTGTTATTCACACATCTCTCGCTGGGCGAAGTTTTTTCTAGAGACATTTAGTTCTCGTTTGACATCTTAACTCTTGTGGATTCCAATAATGTATGTAGATCTTGAAGGACCTTTTATTGCGCTGTAGCATCCAAAAGTATGTTAAGTTTTGCACAGCTCGACATCGGCTCCATGCCACCTAGCATTAGCGATTTTGTGGATAAGTACTTGCCATAATGGAGCCACGTCAACAAGCTTTTACCGAAATGTGAGTGAGATTTTGTACCAAGCGACACCAGTCCTCAGTAAATCGATTGCCTTCTAATTCTTTTCTGCTGATTTAAATTGAGTTTTCTTGATTATGAGCCTTTATACTTTAACATGTACTGAAAAAGACACAGTCATTGACCCAGTAAAACATGGCGTGGAACAAACTGAGCCTCTGTGCAGGAAAGGTCATAAAATAAAGCTTGCGTTTGGTCTACAGACTTTTTCTCAGTGTTACAAGCATTGGACAACTCTCTTTGGTTAAGACACTCCTTGAGCGTCGATTGCGGAGCCCAATCTACTTCGACCTCTACAGCGCCACTAAGAAGTTCTCTTCAAAAACCAAATACATTGCTGGATTCCTTAAGATTTCGTCTGTTGATCAGCTTTCAAAACTCTAGAAAAGAGGCTTTGTTCAGCAAGAACTGATTGAATGAGAAACAAAATTTTATTCTTGCTGTTTTAGAAAGCAATAGAGCGATTTTGAAAACATAATATATCATTGAAATCCTTTCGATTCAACTGTCGAATGACTATTCAAATATTGGAAAAGACCAAAAAATGAGTCCTTTTGAAGGATTGAAACAGAGTGCGCTTGACGGAAAAGCACCTTTCTTTTACGTAGATTGAAGCCTCAATCTATCCATTTTTGCCATCGCGACTAAGTTTAATCACACCAGTTGCTCAAAACTTTGGTTTTCAAAATTGTTGAAGTGCTTATGAAGCGAGGCGCCTGGCCAGTATGGTTAATGAGAAAGAGTTTGAGCTTAAATCGCTCATCGCATCGACTGTTTTCGAAACCTCGCAATAAGCATTCAAAATAACTTCAAAAAAGAATGTTTGAAGCCTAAGCGAGGTTGGTACGCCAGGGCCATACACCGGTGTTTGAAATTATCTCCCTCCTCGTCAGTGACCCACGCCCGTCATTAAGCCCTGCCATTGTAGCAAGGAGGGAGGCGTAAGTGGTGACGGTACAATGTACAATGACACTAGTCCATCATCACCTCTCAGTCGATGCATCTCGGCTGGTAGAACAAAACTGATCCGTGACATATACTGGTGCACCACCTCCTTAGTCGATGGATCTCGGCTGGTTGGAAAGAATTGATCCATGACAACAACTGGTGATGGACCTGTGCCATTGTACACTGTGCCGTCACCACATACGCCTCACTCCTTGCTACAATGCCAGGGCTTAAAGAGAGACGTGGATCACTGACGAGGAGGACGATACCTCCAAAACACCGGTGTTTGGCGTTGCGCGCCAACCTCGCTTAGACTTCAAACATCCTTTTTTGAAATAAATCGCTCAGTTTTTGAGCGACGTGTGGCCGAGCGTTTCCATGGTCAAAGATCGGGCGCTTTCTGTTCACCATTGCTGGAGGAAGCCATCGAAATTTTTGGCGCATTTTGTTGTCATGCTAAAGGTACTTTAACGTCATCATCGTTTTTCCTCAGACATAGAAAGCTGTGATGAATCAAACCAGCAGTAAGCCACCAATTGGATGAGCACAGCTTTTTTGGTGTAGTTTCGGTCTTGTCAGTGTTGCAGAGGTTCGTGACGTTTTAATTGTTGAGCGAATCGTCGGCGATCATCATGGAGGATCGATATCTTGTTGAACCATATGATACGAACGAGAAACGAGACGTTATGTTTGAGCAGATTAAACTTCAACGGCACATCAAAGTGCTAATTTCTTTGGTTGGCATTGATCTCGTGCGATGTTTATTTATTGAGCTTTTTAGACCTAGAAGCTTTTTGAATGTTGCGGGACTGTTAAGATCATAACGAATTGTTAAAAGTTTTTGAGCAACTGTGTATGTATTTGCTTACGGAGAAGTACTAAATCCATTTTTGTCAAAAGGAGATAGCCAGGCGTACCTTGGTTCAAAGTAGAATTGGCCACCATTCCTGGCTCCTTGCCTCACTATTGTTCGAAGCATTTGCGCTACGTTTTTATTCATTCTGAACTCTCACTTTGTCAAAATCTCTGCTTTGATATCCAAAATCTCAACCATGCTAAAAACACAAATTTGACCATGTGCAGGAGAAGTGATCAAAATTCTTGTTGTGATGGGAGGAAGGGTTCGTCAAGTAGTCAAACGATGCTCAGTGCCGTGTTTCTCTACTCATTGTTCTTGGACAATCAGTCAAGGAGTGCGTAAGCCTGAACATTCTCGAAGTTGCAAATGAATTCACCCGACCAATACTTTACGAAGTTTATGAAGAGGACGAAATGTTCAAGCAAGCGCTCAATGCCAGAAAGCGAATCAAATGCTAGAGGTAGTGGGTTCCACACAATAAAAAAAAAGATAGACCTTATGAAAAGTCGAAAATTAAATTGAAATTCATATACAATCACAGTGAACTTACAAATCCTACATTAATTTCAAAACAGTCTAATATGTCTTCTGAAGCCCGCTGCCCCTAATCGATTTGTGGATGTTATCCGGCGTAGATATCGCTGATTTCGATGCCGAAGAGCTGTCTGAGTTAGATGCAATGTTTCGAATTTGGCAACTTTCAGTTAGAGGCCTTGTGGTCACATTAGTTTTGTGTGCTTCGAGTTATCTGTGCGTTTTCAAAATCTGCTATTGAATACTTATGCAAAATCTAGAAGACGTTGAGTATCGCGTTTCCGTAGTCACTCATAATAGATTGCAGGTAGTTCTTGAGAGGATCACTCTTTGCGATGCTTTGCAAAAGAAAGGTATGATGCCTGTTAATATTGACGTTTAGGATATCGTCGAAGCATTCACACATGGTTCTGATAAGTAAAATATATCAAAGCAGTCGTCATTTGAATGCCGAAAAGTACATTTTTTTATAGAAATTATGCCCACAAAGTGGTCGAAGCCGTCAGTGATGGTATGGCCAACACTCGACTCTTCTCACAAAGTATTGGGTGCTTATCTCATAGTTGTTTTGCTTCCACAGTTTGCGCGATACTTATTTTCAGAGAATTCGTGACACTAATCTATCGAAATACAGGAAGCGTCGATGGCACGATGAATCCGAAAGAAGCTATGTTGTCCTAGAATGCGTAAAAGAGGAACGCTCACCAATATACGTGGATCAGGAAAATGTCGAAGTTCAATATGAGTCTGATCAACTGCAGTATGAAATGGCTGACTATAAAGAACATTAAAAGAGGCCTATTTTCCAATTTATTGATGAAGAAGAGCGTTTTATGGAATATTTGGCCGAGGAAACACTGCAATGTGATGGTATTGTGCAATACGTTGATAATGAAACGAACATCAAATCATCGAGTTTATCGGAGATAGCGCAGGTACTATAGGTACATGTTCACCAAAAACGTTGATGACAGCCAAGTTATGGCACTGCTGAATTCTCAGACTGCACCTAATGCAGAAACTTGGATCCTCGGTCCTAAATTGATACTTAGTGATATTCATAAGAATGGAGGTAATGTTGTATGTAATGTTTGTGATTGCTCAGTTTTCTTTGGATTCTTTCCTTTTTTATATCACCACTCTACATCGCCACAAGGCTCCTCTTATGCTGCTGACAAGAATGTGTCTGACGACCTTACCCACGAGTACATAGAGGCAGTACATTTCATACTAGCTGGGAAAATTTTTCAACATGAGATTTTCAATTCGACTGGCTTTATTCCGTATAAAATCATGTGTGTGTCCGTTACAGTTTTGAAGCCATCATTTACTAAGGAGTGATATACCGCTTTTAAAGCATTTCGCTATGTCGTTATAATCTGTCTATGTCTTTTCTAATTATAATGTCAGCGAGCATTAAAATGGCACTTAGCCTTTCGCCCTTTCAGAAATGCGGACCCACCTCCTCTGCACCTCCACCCTCCAGCGTAGAAGCGCTGAACGGTCTGCCTCACTTCCTTCTCTTCAACCCCAGGGCGGGAACGCTGGACGGCTTTTTGTGCTGCTGTCTATCGGGTCAATAATCAGTATCTGTTTCACTCTTCTATGTTACTGTGCACAGGCACGCGGGGAGCAGTCCGCCGTGACGGGTACTTCCCGCCCGTCGGAAAGGAGGTCGGTAGTTCGATCTTCTACCATGACGTTTCGCTGTAGTTTCTTTGGTCTTATGCTTCTGTTTTTACTACAACATGCTCGAAGCACTGGAGGGGAAGCACTCGTCATTGTGGACTGCTCCGTGCGTGCTAGTGCACTGAGTGGCAGAGAGGAGTAAGACAGACAGTGATTCCCGACCTGATGGAAGCAGAACTATGAGCCGTCCAGCGTTCGCTACCCTGAGGGGGGTTAGAGACGTAAAGGAGCTGGGTACGTGGTTTCCAAAGGGTTATAAATCACAGAAGACTTAGTTGTAAAGTCAATGCATATTTTGGGAAAGAGTTACAGAAGAAATGTAGAAGAAGACTGCTTTCTAATAATGGATGGCAAGGCATTATTAACATTGCAACGGACAACGTCAAGTCATGAATCCGTAGAAAATGTTGAGATAGTCACAGTAGCATTTTGATGGTAAAATCATTAAGTTGATATTGTAAGAAGGTTGCAGGAGCGAGTTTGGAGATCTTGATTTGTTGATAAAAGTGTAATAGTTCACCATGGTTTTTTTATCACATTCTCTAATAACTGCAGCTTCAAATCGTATGTTCAATGCGCTTTTATCTCTGACATATTGATTTTGAAAAATATCATATCTATTAACGTTATGGCAGTTGTCGAGTTTTGTCACACTTCATACTTTGCAAGTGAATCGTAATGTGGGTATTGAATTCACAAGGCAGAGATGAGTTTGTATCGGTGTCTTCGCCATGGTCACCATCAGTCAACTGCTGTTAATTTGTGGAACAACGGTCTTCAGTGTTTTTCCAGATGTTTCCATTCTTTAGCAGTATAGGGTAAGAAGGGGAGATTCTGGCCAAGCGGTAATGGTGCTCGATGCGGAGTCACACACTCTTCATTAATCAGTCAACGATCAAAGGTACGCCTCAGCCTGGTAGTGCTCGAGATTGCAAGGGAATCTGCCAGATCAGTATCATACTAAACTGATAAAGAAGAAATGCAAGGAGACGGACTTACCAGAAGCTCGACAAGTGTGAGGACAGGTCGTGCGAAATAAAATTCGATAAGTATTAGTCTAATGAGACACACGACATTCAAACGGGATTAGAATTGATGAAGTAGTGTATACCTCTGAGCCGTTAAGTGGAAATGCTTAGTTAGCTCAAGGATCACTAATCATGCAACCATTTTTAGAATAGCTCTTAACATAAGTGAATTGAACAGATTTAATAAACCGGAAAAACTTGACTTGATTAGATGACGCGAGATTGGTAAATTAGTCGTATAAGTTCGGCTGACGTTTCGACGACCCGCCTTCTGTAGAGCCTGGGCTTATGTAGTATTAGTCTACTTGAATGATTTGGATGGTCTTATTTATATGCTGCCTAGGTCAGATTAGAAGATCAAGCGAAGAAAGGGCGCGAGATCTCGTGTGATGGTGACGCACTCGTCCTTCCGGATCATTTCAGGGTTGTTGGCGTTTATCCAAAATGCCTCAAGAGTTTTGCGCGTGGGTGTTTTTGATTCCTGCGCTAGGATTTTGACAGTCACATCAAAATCCTTGCTGCTGTGTTTTTGGGTTCTAGGTAAACCTAAAAGTTCGGTTTTTGTCTATTATAGATTTACTATCTAGATGTTCTTTTATGCGGATGAAAAGTGGTCTATCCGTTTCACCTATATATTCTTTCCCGCATGTCCTACATGAAAGTAAATAAATTGTGCCCGATCTCAGATAGTCCCTCTCTTTTGCTTTAAAGCAGATCATACAGTTTCTGGTGTTGCACAATCGATCATGAATTTGGATAAACGGCCAGAATCCCGAAATGAGCAGAAAGGGCGAGGGCCTTATCATCACACGAGATCTCGCGCCCTTTCTTCGTTTGATCTTCTAACCTGACCTAGGCAGCTTATGAATAGGACCATCCGAATCATTCAATAGACTAAGATTACATAGGCCCAGGCTCTGAAGAAGGCGGGTCGCCGAAACGTCAGCCGAACTTCTACGACTAATTTACCAACCTTGCGTCAGCTAATCAAGATAAGTTTTCTCGATTTTCATTAAACAAACTAGTTATGCCGAGGTTCATAAAAAGTCAAGCTTTTGAATTGTGAGATGGAACAAAGTCGAGCTTTTTATGTATAGTCACATTTTGACTAGAATGAACGCGAAGATTCGTAATTTGTTCTGTCGAATTTATAGGCACCTAAGTTCTACTCTTTCCAGTTTTAACAGTTTTTTTAATGAGGCGTTGTACGTTGCACGTACTCAAAATACGATTCTGATGTACGAATTTGCTAAAGAATAGTCAAAATTTGACACCACTTAGAGAGTCTGATAGTCGAATGTCATTCAGCTTGATTAAGCAAATCCGTTATCATCTTTTCTTGCACCAATAGTCATTATTGATGAATTGCTTTTGGAACAGAGAGTAAGCAGATGAGATGCCAGTTTTCAACCAAGCACCTTTAGCCAGCTCTTAACCATTGAAGGTATATTTTGATGATTACTAATAATCTAAAGAAAGAGTTCTCCGGCGAGCTGTGAAACACAAATATTTTATTTTCCCTACAGCGCTGTCAAAAGAGCTTATGCAAAAAGCATACACATTCTTGATTTCTTCGAAACATGTGGTATTTAAACAATATTACCAGTATAAGAAAGAAGTTTTTTCTAGCAAAATATAACGAGATAAGAAAAAGAATCGCGTGGTTGTGTGAACGTAATTTTACTGGATTTTAGAGCGCCACGTATGATTAGCCAGAAATTTGTGCTTTTGAATGATTGCTAACACTCATATGAAAACTTCCCGTCTACCGAGAGTGGTACTTTCTTTATTTAATCTGGGATACCAAAAAAGAACTGAATTTTTTAAATAACTCAATTGTAAACGCTTTCACTTTACTTTGACGTGAATAATCGATTCAGTTCTGCAGATCGTTTTGCTTCCATAAGGTTGTTATCGAGCCTTATTCAGACAGTTGATGTGTACATTCGACATGAAAAAATTCAAATCTGAAAAAGTCAAACATATCAAGGCATTTATTAAGTAAAAGTTTGATTAAAACATTGTATAAGTTGAAGAATCCAAAAGCTTTTCCATGTTCTGTACTGCTTATCCACTGACCAACTAGATCTACTCCATTAGGACATGGTAAATTCTCTAGTAAATGAAGATGAAGTAGTAACAAATAAGATAAAGAAAAGTATTATATTTCTGGTCACTTTCTAAATACTAAATAGTAGAAAAATACTATAAATCTGCTCACAAAATGTTCGAATATCCTTGTTTTTTGAATCTATTAACAATCACCAAAGCTATTGGGACAATTTTGTTTTTCAGAAACATAGTTGTTCGTCTGCAAGTTCTGATGTTGAAGAATTATGAAAACGTATTCGACGCTCAATGCTGGAAGCTATACTGCCTGTACCAAAGATATCATCCGATTTAATTTATACTTGAACGAAACTTTGGGTAGTAATAGTCTTTCCACCTACCATTTGAGCAAATTTTGAAAGCCGTGTGCGCAGGTTTCGATAAGCATGCGAGTGCTCGTTTGGGCCATATCTAGTGATTTTCTTGGGTGTGCGCGCTATTTTGTGGCGTATTTTGCCGCACACAACTTTTTTAGATTTACTGTAGTTGTCGTTAGCTTGTCGAGCAAAGACGTGGAAATGTATTGATGCTAGGAAATGCCTCAACGAGTTGTACAAGCGAAAGTGAGAGGTAATTTTTATACGAGAGAGTATTGTTCTTGAATAGAGTGAGCAATTGAAAGAGTGTTGCCATTTAGAGACGCTGGAATGCCCCGCGTCCACGAAGTGGCATTTCAGGCAGGGTTTGGCATTACTTTTCACCAGCAGTTCGTTGGTTTATGATTTTTAATTGCGAAATGAACAACATCAATACTGACCTAAGTTTGATCGCATAGTGGACGAAGGGTTTTCTCTTCACGCACGAAATAGTGACAGAGCTTAAGAAAGTAGCAAGAGAAGCAGAAAAGTACGTCTAAACTTCGTCGGTGGTGCAACGGTTAGCATTCGCTCCGGAAAGAGTGAGATCTGGGCTCGAATCCCGGCAAAGGCAAACGTTTTTGCACAGCACTCTACATATTGGTTATATTGTAACAGCATAAAACAGCAAGTGGCGGCCAATTAAAATGATTTCTGATTGATTATGTATAAACTGTAAAAGCTAGACAGGCATAAAAAATATGTGAGTGTCCCAAGTAAGAGAATGACGATTTGAAGGACAAAGAACATCTTGCTCCCTTTTTATGAGTCTCTTAAGAGTAAGTATAGATTTTTAGAGACCATTTGTACTCATCGCAGTAGCGGTTGACGCGATGACCTGCTCCTGTGCCACCAATTGCCAAAGGTTTGAACCGTTTATCATGTTGAAATCAGCTGCAGTAGTTTCATTCCAGAACCTAACGAGTCTCAATAGGTCAATGAAAGAGTTTTCTTGTATTTTGAAAATGCATGGGAAGGATTTATTGTACACTACTCAAATTCAAATGAAAAACATTGATAGGTGAAGTAGTCGCCTTTCACATCAGGAGAATTCATCAACATATTAGGCAGCATAAGAATTCGCGGAAGTATCTCTTCTAATACTTGCAGTTTTGTCAACGAGTCTCAGAAGCGTTGACACCCAATTTCTAGTGGAAGTGGGGCACTAGATGAAACTCTCTCTTCTGCACTTCTATTCTGCAGGTCGTGTAGGCAAATGATATAACGTTCGCTGCTAAAGTTAACGGCCTTTTGGATGAATTTAATTACCCAGATGCCTATACTTGCTTTGAGACGGAGGTCTTGGGTTTCACTTGCTACTTATGAGCGAATGCTGTGCAGGGGAAAACACTAGTGAAGCTGCAAGCAAGACTAATGAACCTTTCTCTGGAAGGCGCTAACGCGGCTGATCTTCAAAGTGTTTACTTTAGCTTTGATCTACGCGAGCCACTCCCTGACAGTCCTTTCTGCAACCGTACCATCGTTCAATCTCCATGAACCTTGGCCCGGCTTCATTAGCATTTCCCGCCCACGGGCCATTCGTTCATGAGTAGCAAGCGAATTCGCTCCCACGATAGCTTCATCTCAAAGCAGTATAGGCAAGTTAGTAGCAAAATGTTCGCAGGAAAAGACGCAGTTGATCGATACCTGAATTATGTAATTTTACTCGCCTCTGGTTCATGAAATTATGTTTATTCCTGTGGTGTCAAAACTTATAGAACAACCTAAAACTACTAATTGCTAGTTACTGATAAAAATGCCCTTAGTGGTAGTTCCTTTCACCACCAGAAGTTTTTCTAGCTTCATAGACGAAAAATCGCATCATTTCGGCCTTCGATGAACTCAAACTCTGGAAATTCTACATTGCCAATGAAAGTCGGCACAAGTAAAATATAGGAGCTTTTATAACGTTATTCAGTAGAAACTTGGTTATTCTAGTTCTCTACGGTCACAAGCTTGTAACAATATGTTGTGAATTCCAAAATTGTGAAACTATAAAGGTTTATGGTTTTGTAAAATGCAATCATGTAAGTAACTGTGTTCTGAGCACAACAATTCGGTAGATTTTTCGCTCTAATTTCACTGCTCATGACTATTTAAGCAGCACAGTGCATATTCTTGAACTCCAGAATATCACATTGAAATTTTATACGATTCTAAAATATAACAAGGCAGTAGACCTTTTGTTTCTCCTCGACTTATTAGCGTATAAACGGTAAAAGCGTACGGCATTGCTCCATCTTTGAAAGGTGCGCTTGGATTCGTCATCCTGAATCATGTCAGAGGTGATTGTGACTGAATGATAGGAATGCTAAGATACGAGCAAAATGTGCGACCTGAAGTGGCTTCGAAAACACAATTATCGTTACAGAGGCTTGCGTGTCACAGACCACACAATCGAAGTTCTTGTCTCGCCTTTTTGCTTTTCTCTGAGCGTTTTTAACCTGTTCTGTAGCTGCTATCAATTATCTGTCAACGGACTGATATGGAAATTACAAATTGGTAGTGTACTGACTGCTGTGGAGCTATAGTCGAAACCACAGTGTTGAACATCTACTTGCTCTTCATTTTCTCTCATCAAATGTTGCGATGTGAAATTCACCCAAAAGATGCTGAGATAAGGCATGGCTGAGATAAAACTAAAGCAAGAGGTTCGGTAGTGTAATGGGTATCGCTTAACGTCGCTCATAGTGTAGTCACTAGTATGAACTCAACTCAGCTTCTGAATTTTGCTAGTATTACAGCATTCTTAAGATCATCTCTTACATCCCATTTAGAGGTGAAAAAATAGGCAGCAAGTGGAAGTCAAACATGCTGGTTGGATGCATATCAGGCTTATATAAACTTTCAATGACCAACCGAAGTGCCAGGTGATGTAGCTATTTATTCAGAAAATCGTGTTCCAATTCCTCCACTTCGGATTGTACAAAAACCTTGTGTGCAGCATCAAGCCACTAAGTAGGTCTATGAAAGAAAGGACATTTTACCTCTGCACCATGCCCATTCATACGTGCACTTTGCCTATATTCCATGATGAAATCTCAGTAACATTCCTTCATGTAGTAACACAAAATTGTTGTTCATTCTCACATGTTTCAATTTTGCTCTATGTGTTGGGTTCTCTTAGATTACAGAGTATTATAATGTTGAACAGTCGATGCTGAGGTGTGAAATAGGATCTGTAACAACGAGCGAAAAATTACAACCTCGCTTGGAGAGGCTCGATGCTACACCTTGCCAGTGTTCTCCGCTGCCGCCAAAATTTTCAATTCCCTATTGCTTTCAGTCTGAACAGTATTATTTATTGTGCAGTTATTAGATAAATTGTCAAGTAATTGGATGCACTAATGAGTCCTAATTAAATTCATTTTCTCCCACATCCGTCGCCCAGCTTTATACTCCATTCAACATTAGATGAGTATTTAAATGTATCTTTCAACATGGGACGAGCATTTGAATGGAATACGGGTATTACCAACTGAAGAATTTTCATTGTTAAAATTGTGAATTGTAGAAAAATAGGCTGCGCCACCAAACCAAATTTTTTCTAACATCTCTCTTCATAACAAGTTGCTTAATTCACTTCACACTACTCATTTCAAGTGTGAGATCCGATATGTTAAACTGTGTCTGGTGTGTAGTAGAGGGTAGGTAAGGTGCTCTGTACTGAAAACATGTGCTTTAGTTCGATCATGAGCCTCGCGCTCACCAAGTCTTTCGTCCCTCTGAGTATTAAAATTAGTATCAGCCTTAAATGGGAAGATAACAGCACTGTTTGGATAGATTGAGAGCCAGTTCATTGTATAGTCTGGATGTGCATTCATTCATACCTATGATATTACAATGGCATTCCACTGCATGGCGCATCCCTCAGAGATTGATGAATGTCGAGGGCTTTAGCATTTAATCTTTTACATTGAATTCTCAACTGAATTGAATTGTAACAACTGTGACTCACGAGAGGAGCCGTTGATATTATTCTTACTATACAAATTCAAATTGGAAACTCGAGATCCAAACAACTTTGAGGAAAAAATCGAAAACACTTATCAACAAGAAGTTGCTGACGTATTCTGGTTTTTCGAACTGACACGAGGTGATTAAAACGGTTTCTAATGATTGGTGGCTAATGATTCGGCTATTTCGCATACTTCATAGTCTTTAAGTGCTACTATTAAACCTCATCATTTTTACATGGTGGAAATCGTGTCGTTCTTATAAGGATATTTTTAAAGAGTTATATGCGGGATAACTCGAATTAACTTATGAAATAAATGTTTTCAAAGCAGGAGAATATTTACCTCTATTCGAGCAGAGAAGTAACAACAAATTAGAAGACATCTATACCCTGAATAAGACCTTGCTTAGCTAGAGGACACCAATGATTGCGACCAAGTCGGTCCGGCTCAAAAACAAGAGTTTGTGAGGTCTCGGGTCACCGAATTCTATTTTCTATCAATTGACTCCTTCATTTATAGGAAACCTATCTCAAAAGTCGACCTATATTTCAAGACATAGTGATGATGTCCTTCCAAACATGTACGGTAAAAATTTACTGAACCAAGAGAAATGAAGGGCTTGGTGAGTGTGAGAAGCAGAATTGAACTAGCGACTACGGTTGTGTCAGCAAAAGCTTAACCCTTAACCACCTTGAACTCAAAGGCTTCTTATTTTCACCCCGAATATAAAGCGCGAATCTGTACTGACGACTAACAGTCTCTACTTTGCTTCACAGACGACTTCATGTGTGATCGAGTGCTTGAAAAATAACTAATTGGTGTGCTTCTAGCTGTTATTTCCTTGATCACTCAACTATTCCACACGATCTAGGTTCATACTAAACAAGTTCATGAAGTTCGATTTTTACAGCAATAACAAATTTAAGCTTTGTTTGTGAAATATACAAATGATGAGGCGTTATTCATTTGTATTCTGCTGGATTTCTACTGCGCAGAAATTGGTTCCATTTGGTTGTAAGGGGGCAAATGAATATTTGATCTCATTCGCTGGTAAAAAACTTTTCATAGGAGTGCTTGTAAAACTTCGAAAGCATAACTCTCTGGCTAAGGCTGGACATAATCGGGTTCTCGAAAAAGCCCTTTTATAACACCCCAAAGCTCTGAACAAAATTATGTTCCACATGCGCATATTTCTCGCCGAATAGAGCTCCGTTTTTAGAACATTAGTAATCATTCGATAGCTTAAGTTTCAGTCATTCCAACGCTATGTTTATATTCTGTAAAGGCCGTTTTTCTGCACTTTATTGTAGAAGATAAGAATGAACTCGAATGTGCAAACAGTGGTTTTTGGCCAATTCATAGACCGCTGGGTGAGGAGGCAATGGAAGTTGCGCAATTATCGATCAATTTTTGGTCCGTTTTATGCTACTGCGATCTTTGGTTTCAAATTATGAACTGTTTCTTTGCTTTGAAAGAGCAACTCCAGCTATAACGTATGGCTCTCATACATATTTTGAATGGTTTTGTTTTGCTATGATTACGGATAAATCAATCATCATTATTACCACTTTGATCAAATTCAGCAGGCCAGAACGTCCTAATTGCTTCCAACAGTGACTCGAAAACTTTCAGATAATGTGAGATTTTCTCTAGTCGCTCATGTACCTAATATCGATCGATCATCGCCTCAGCCCACTTTGCCGCTTCACACAGCAGCCCGTGAATTGACCAAATACTACTTTTTCGCGCATGTGAATTCAGTCTTATCTTTCCTGCTGCACCGCTGAGAAGCGGTCTTTTCAGAAAATAGGCATGTCAATGAAATCACTGAAATTTACGCCATTGAATGAATACTATTAATCTGATTAGAGCTCTATGCGATAAAAAATATGCGCTTATTAATCAAAAATCAAATTGAGCATCACAACGTTATGAAAAGGTCTTTTCGATAAACCCGGCCACGTTCAGCTCTAGCCAAAGATTTGAGCTTACGAATGACTACTATTACTCCAATGGAAAGTTACTGTCCAGTGAATGCGGTTAGATACTCATTTCAAGAACCCAAAAAATTTCATTCAGTTCGTTCTCATTTGCTATCAACAACCAAAAAGACTTGAGCGAGCGTTGGCTCGACTGAAACTTGAGTGCAAAACTTTTTTACTATGAACCTGCGTAGGTATTTCGTAATGGGACGGTAAAATAATCGTGGTAGCTCTCAGGCTTGCATCACAGTTCTGCCCTAGGGACAGGAGAGAGTTGTTTCAGCAAGTCCGGCACTGATTTGCCGACTGCGGTTGGGGAGTTCGGTCAACGCGAAGCAATGCTTATGTCGAGTAATAACAAGTTTTCCTTACGATAGCGTCGGGAGCCTTTGATCCATAGAATGATAAACAAAATACTAAGATATCCTCATTTTGAGATATGAAAGGTGATATTTGAAAATAAACTGAAAAATCCATGCGTTGATATACGAAACACTTATGTAGAAGCCTACGCGTAAGTTTATGCGAAGACTAAAATTGAATCACCGGCGACCACCGATTACAGTTGAAAGAAGGCTGAGAGAAAAGCAGATCGAGGGCCTCGATGGCGCAGTGCAAACGCGCGCGCACCCAGAAAGGGTATTTTTGGTTTAAATCCACACCAAATACATCAGGCTGTACATTTTACCCGCACCTCTATTCTCGCTGTTGATTTCACATTGTGCTTTGATGTTGGAAATCTCTCAGGGAGTAAATAATTCCAGCGCTGCAACTGAAAAAATTTAGTTAAATCTAGAAATTGAGCACTCATTACAAGACTTTTCTCAATTTCATACTAGGTTCACATCGCTTGCAGTAGTATTGAGGAATTACTAGTGATAATTGAAATTAGTATCAAATTACTGATATTTTTTATTTAAGGTGATATGAAAGTTTACGTAAAAAGTGACTGCCACAGATTCCCGTTGGTTGTTGTTAGGCACAAATGTCTAAATGGTAGTGAAGGAGTAATGAAGGTTCGTTTTTATTGTTTCTTTTTTGTTTGCCATATTTTTGCTACAAACTTACTATCGCATTTTACCTCCTCATTGCGGCCAGAGGTTCGTAGTTTTGAAACCATGACGTAGAATGCTAAGTTCAATCACTAATCAGTTCTCCCTAGGCGAGAAAATGTCACATTTTTTGTCAAAAACTTCGGTCAATAGATAATTCCGGAAATCGCATCGTTTTGGGGAAAACTCAGTCGTTCTTGACGAACTTCTTTTCAATTAATCTAGACTGACATCTGCCCCTGGTGACAATCAGGAAACATTTTGGAACAGGTTTCTCAGAACTTTAGGAACAGTGCTGTTGAAATGCCAACGTATCTATCAAATAGAAATTGTACTGAGGTGAGCAAAATTTGTATGACGGGTAGGAGAGTTCCAGTATTGCTTTATTCGTCCTCCAGCCGATGACAAGAAGTGACACAATACAGATCAGTTGAATAGTTTTCATGTTATTCATTATGTTTAATAGTTTTTATGTTATTCATTATCTTTCAAAGCTGTACTGATGAATTACACGTTAGGTCGCCGGTAAGTTGCTATAGGTGTGAACATAGCTCTAATTATTCCTGCAATTTTAGCTGGCTGACAATACTATTTCTTTGGAAATGTTTTCATAGCCAATGTATTTAACAGAACAATAAAATTTAGTCATTTACGGAACTATAAGGCATGTTCCGTTATATCAGACTGAACTAATTTTATCCTGAGTCTTTCTATTCTTCCTTAGAAATCTTTTATCAGAAGAAAGAAATGTAGCGATGAAATGAGTGTACTTTGTTACCTCTTTAATTCTCTGTGCTTCAATTATTCGGCACAAATAACACAAGCTCTTATCATTAGACACTTGAATGCTCTGTTTACTCATGTCGCACATATCTAAGCAATCTCATCCAAGAATTTTGATTGATATGCAAGACTTCGAATCACGAGTGACTGTTAAACCAGTGTTTCCTTTTCCGAAGGCGCGCTCAAATCACTTCACTACCGGCGCTTCTGTTCTACTAGCACTCTTTTTGCATGAGCAGATATCAGATATGTGAACGGGTATAGTATGGAGAGCGCTATCGGCACTAAACTCGAAGCTGACAGCTACTGGATCTAGATTCAAAGAAGGATAAAGCTCTCGGCGTTGATCAATTCCTGACGGATGCGCTATGCATTCGTTTTCAATTTTTAATCTGAGCTGATTGAACGCATATCTGGCCTTTACAGATGACTTGCGGCGACCTCCCACTCTATCGAGTCAATACTGCTTTCAAAGCCTGAGACCAGTCTGGTACCAATTTATCGACTCCGGAAGATGGAGGGCCTAGTGAGCCATGAGTGCGAGATCGAACTATTGACGTTGTGTGCAACGCAGAGCGCCTCTAACCATTGCGCCACATGTGCTCCTCTGGAGTTATATAATCGATAAGAATTCTTAGTCACCCGCTTTGGCATTATAACACCGCTACTAAAGTTGTAACATGACGAATTTTTGTTCATTATACATTCGCATTCATTTAACTCCCCTACAAGCGCTATCCATTGAAAGATGATTGGGTTCAAATGCGGATTCGGCTACACTTTGAGCATATCTTACATCGATTTCTCAATGACATTTTGGCTCGGCGCCACGGGTGGTTACAAGAATTAGGAAATGGGAGTGCTAATGCTTTTCAACGTTTTCATCCTAAGCCGACGGTCATTGGAATAGTTCAAATGTTTTGGAAGTTGTGACGAAAGTTACGAAAAACTTTTCCTTTAAAATTAAAGAATGACAAAATGTTTGTCTTTCTTACACAGAATTTTCCATTAACTCATAGATATTGCCGGCAACAATATTCTAATTCACCATGAAAGCATAGAAATCAGCATGAGTGATCTGCTCAAGACTCTTTCACAACATTTGTGTTGCTTTTATCGATCTGCACGATCTGAGTGATTCACGACAACCGATGGGATCTCACCGGGAAACGATTGTATCCCATGAACGATCTTCCGTAGATAGTAGAGTTTTTTCCTCCTCACCGCTTTCTAGAACGACATAGCACTGTTTTTCATATTTTCATAACGACAAGTTTCTTATATCTCTCGATCGTTTCTTAACCCAATCAATTTTTATTACCTGGACTTTTGCTGTGGTGTTATGTTATTTAACTATCAAAACATGAACCAAGGAACCTAAGAAAAATGCAGATTATTAGATGGCCGTTATGTTATTGTTGAAATAATCTGAGTATAGTCATTATAAAAACTCATTTCTTATTAGTGCTGACATGTCGTGACCCACTATAATACAGCTTTCTAGACTTCAAACACAGTCGTACTCTGATCACAAAAACCAACTATGCTATTGAAAAAAGGGCCCACCAACGAAACTCAAGCTGGATCACAATAAGCCATTGATGTTAGATCGCTTTCGTTCGCAACTGATTCAATCTGATTGAAATTCCGGGTTTCAATCGCGAACTTATGATGTCGATTTAAGTTTGGAATGTTTGAGAAGCCACCTTTTTTCCTTGTACAACTGTAATGGATCAATTCTTGATTCTAGGCAAACACGAGTTTGATAGGGAAAGAAGTATCTGGGTAACATTTAGACATCTTCGTCCTCGTCAGAGTGGCCTTGATCAGAGGCGATGTTTCAAAGATGATCGTCGTCGTATTGCGACGCTAGCATTAAATCAAACGAGATGAAATTTCGTGGGACGATTTAGAGGTAGTTTCTCCAGGATAACCATCTAGTAACTTCATTACTTGGTTATTTGGCATTATTAGTGCGAAACGTTCCACTCGTATATGAGAAGGCCGTAGAAATTCAAAGAACGGAATGATGTAAAAAGTATGTCGTCCGCAAACGGGCCACCTACTTAGGGCGCTCTCACTGCTCGGCGCCCATATGGGCATACCTCGCTACCATTAACGACGCACGCTGAACCTCGTTGTATGCCGTCGTTCGGCTCTCCGCTTCTATAGGTCCACTGGATTGGAAAAATCCTCCACAGAGTTTCCACGTGGATTTTTTCCTACTTTTTTAGTCATTTCTCTTCATCTTTGATATATTTAACGAACTATATCATTTTCTGCGAGTACAGTGACGAATAAGCGATCATTTTTTGGGGGATTTCTTTTGAAATATTCTTTTTTCAAAATCGTTTTCAAACTATAGTTCACACTTTTTTTTTCAATTTGACAGAGATTCAGGCAATGTCAACTAGCAACAACTCCATATTTGAGTCCAGTAGAATATGGCTAATTTCTTTGAGTGACGCTTGAAAGCTAATCGTCTATCTTTTCATGAGGTAACTTCAATGCTTATCATCAGATTTGTAGATAAGCGAACTATGAAGACAGTGACAGTCATTGCTTAGCGGTTTGGATACAGTTACCTTCGTACAGATTAGAGACTCATTGAGAACATTATACTTGTCTATCCGACCGAGTATCGATCGATATCGTTAGTGTGCGGATGCTCATTTGCATCCTAGACGATTTTTTGTACGAATATCGAATAGACAACGAGATTTTATCATGCTACTTTCTGTCAGAACTTCGAAGTCGCTACCACTTTTGTGTTATTTCTTTCGTAGTACGGTACTTGCAACAACATGCAGTCAATCAATTGTAACTTTAATGTTCACATTTCTTTGCATTAGAAACGAAATCATACGAAATTCATCTCGTTCTCGTATTTTCCGTACATTTTCGTTGTTCTTCACATGGTTGGATATATACCTATACATGTATGTATGCATGTATATATATATATTTATGCCCATACATGTGTATATGTATCTATATGCATACATACACATACCTATCCGAGGATAAGCTTTCGGCGTCAATCAATCCCTGAGGGATGCGCCATGCATTTGTCTTCGATTTTTGCCTCATTCGCAGTGATTGAATGCATATTTTACCCTTGAAGTGACTCGCAATGGCCTACCGTTCTATTAAGTCAGTTCTACTATCCTTCCAGACAAGCCTAGTTTTCAATTTATGAATCACTGGAAATTGAAAGCTTGGTGAGGCCATGGATGCGAGATCGCGAGATCGAACCATCGACCACTTGTGCGGTGCTGAACACCTCTAACCCTGCACCACATGTGCTCTTAAACTTATATACGTAATATTTAGATATATGTACATATATATATGTATATATATAGATATATGTATACATATATATATATATATATATGTACAACTTGTATATATTATGGAGGTGGAGTGGCGCAGTGGCAGGCGATACAGTCTATCAAAAGCAATGTGATAAGGAAGGCGTTGGCTCGATCCTCTCCACAACATTCCCTTGCAATCAAACAGTAAACGCTTAAGGAATGTCTTAGCTCGGTTACCTACAAGAATGGAACGTGAATCGTCGCGACCAGCATTTTATGACATTCTAAACAGAACACTCTAAATTGCGGATGAGAAATGCGAGGAAACGAAGCAAGCAGAAGAAGTGGTAAGATTTTCACAGTGAATTTTGATGTCGAGTCCTATGTTGAAAGTAATATTATTATATTATTGCTGTTAAATGTTCCTTGATATTGATTTTGCTTTTTTCTGCCTTCGTTTGGTTTCTCACTTATCAGCCATCACGATGCTTTAATGAACACTCCATATTTGATTACCTATGTATTATCTAAGCGCGTGTAGCGTAGTGGCGAGAGGTGCCCTGGGTCACACACGTAGTTGACTGATTTTTGATCAATGGGTCCGATCCCGAGCCTAAAGTTCAGCAAGTTCCATCCTTCCGGGGTTGGTGAATCGGTAGCAGACTTGCCAGGAGGATAGCAGCACCGATTCGATACATCGGTAGGCCACCGCGAGTCATAGTAAAGGCCGGATATGCATTCAATCACCTGAAACGATGCTGGACGAAGATGAATGCATGGTGTATCTCTCAGACATTGATAAACTCCGAGAGTTTCATTCTTTTTATTTGTGTTATTAGATCCCATTTCCATGCAGTATCACCATTTGCTTGCAAACCTTTTTTTGTAATTATTTCCAATATAATTATTATCAAGAATTCGTGCTACATATCTTTTTTCTAAACTAAAAACACAACGAATCTTTCACTATACTCGATTATTTGTTAATAACCTCGGATTTTGGCAGTAATTTTCAAAATTAGTATATCGGTATATACTAAATCTTAATGAACCAGAAACTAGGAATTTACTCGTCTTTTCTACCGATACAGATATGTTCATCCCAACAGCGAAATCTTTAGGCTCTTAATGCTGACGAGTTTTCTCTAGGAAATTTCAATGGCAGTTTGGTTATTGGAGACCTTTCCATTAGTGTACTTACCAAGGTTCTTTAAAAAGTAATGATTGAACGATAAGGTATCTTGTGAGTATGCCGAACAAAATGATTCTTATGCAAGTTTTTCTTTTAATTTTTCAACTATTGTTCGTGTGAGGTTTAGTGTTTGGACTTTGTCGAGTGAGACTGAATTTTCCTATTTTCCTATGCTTACTGTCGATCTCGCAGTTCCAGAAGCGTTTTAAAATGTCTTCTTTTTGAGTCAATTTGATTTCGAGAGGCGTTTTGATATTCCATCTCCGTCCATCGTTACTTGCCATAACGTCTTCAGTTTTCCATGTTTAATCGCATTTCACAGTGCGATTAGGAAATGAGTAGTTTTTTATTCATTCACTGACTCGTAGAACAGCTTCATTATCGACGAACCACTTGCTTTTCGTTCACTTTTTGCAAAGGATTTTTGTTAAGTTTTCTACCTTTTGAGGTTTTTTTCCATTTAGCTTTTTAATTCTCTCACGGTTTTTTTTTTTGAGACTGTTGTTCTGCTTATGTCTAGTTCTTTCGCAGAATTTGAGAAGCTGTACTTGGTTTTGCTCTAACCCTCTAAAGCATTGTTGTTTTACGACCTTTGACGACTTTCTGATAATACTTGGCATAGCTATTCCTGGTCCATTCCACTGTTACACATTCAGTTGAAAATTAGTTCAAAGAATCGTTAGCTTCCTAAGTTTCTCCACTTCGTCACGATGGCATTCATTGAACCTGATAATCTGTCTCGGTACATCCTCTTTCGAATGGCACTGATTCGAAATTGTGATCTCATTCATCTACCTTCGTCGAAATTGACTGATTTACTGAGTGGTACTGTTATGTGACCGCAACTCATGGTTTACTGGTGTCCGATAGAGTTGCTTGCTGATGAACACGGTTATGAGTAAGCATGTCTAGCTAAGCAAACTGAAAGTAAAGATCAAAACATTAACAGTGTAGAGTGAAATGTATGCTGAATCATGAGACATACACGTGTGAAGCTATTCAGCATTCAGGCATCAAGATTGAAACACCAAAGGGATCAAAATCGCATTCAAGTTTCTAAAAACCTAGTGAAAAATCTTCTCATCAATGCTAGGAATGACTGAGGTTGTTTCTAATAGCTGATCTTCTGATGATATAAATTCAAAGCCATTTCATGTTTCTGAGTGAAAATTGTCATGCATATCCCTACTGTGATACCCAATTACAATAACTATGAACCAATGATAGATTTGTGTTTTTGCGCTTTATTCATAAGCCTAACACGCAAACAACAAGGCAAATCTTCTTCCCTTAGTTCAGAGTTTCCGCATCTGTTGTTCATGGAATTTTCTAATCAATCTTCTAGGTTTAACTAGTATTTTTGACGACCTTACCTGAATCGGTGCAGTGATGAACAAGACCGTATCGCTCCACTTTTTTATACTCGTTCCTTTAATCATCGGATTCAATTCCATTGGCCGTAAACCATAAGTCTCAAGTGACCTGACCTCTTTGTGGCTCCTTCTGTCGTGTTGTTTCCATGAAAATCGCTTCAATGGAAGAAACGATGTAGAAGAACTTCGGAGATTTTTTTTAGATCACTAGACTCAATAATCTCGAAGATCTATTAGTTATTTTTGCCTCAGTCCAATGAAGGTCGGTTCCAAGACAATGCTTCTTTGACTTTTAATAAATTGAATGTTGTTCATGAGCCCGACTATCATCATGTGTAAATCACACCGCCTGGCGACACACGTTGCATTGAGGGCCGCTTCGTGCTTTTCACCGTCCACTAATATCGAATTATCTATTCTTTACAACAACGAGGTCGCGGTTTTCGCCAGTATGGTTTCGAAGATTTTTTGTACTTTTGAGCTCTAATGCTTTGAATAAGTGATCTTTCTTCTTGTGTCACATAAAATCTCTCCTATAGTAATTCCATCCTATAGATCGAGTCAATATTTTTTCCATTCAAGTGTGGTGGCAGTTCTTCAAACTCAAAAAAGTAAAGGCCTTGGTTTGCTTCTGACGCAGCGTCAGACTAGCGCCTTACTGTACTACAAGACACCTCATAATCATTGCGCTGCGTGCTCGTGTTCATCATGTCTATCACCTATAATATCTAATTATCTGTTTCTGAAACGAATCAAATAGATCTCCATTCATCTCTGCTGTTTTTTGGAGCCGTCCACTCTGGTGGCTACACCGAGCAGTAAAAGCTAAAGGATAAAGCTCTAAGCGTTGACCAATCCCTGAGGATGCGCCATGCGTTCGTCTTGAATTTTTAACTTTGTTTGAGGTGACTGATTGCATATATGGTCTTGACAATGACTCGCGGTGGCCTCCCGCTGAACCAAGTTAGTGCTGCTTATCCTTCCAGACAAGTCTGAGATCAGTCTGGTACCAATTTACCGACCCGGAGGGATGGATGGTTTGGTGAGCTATGAGCACGAGATCAAACCATTGACTTTGTCTGCGACGCAGAGCACCCCTAACCACTGCGTCACATGCACTCTAACACCGAGCAGTATTCAGGAATGTTGTAGAACTACATTTATTTTTAGTTGTTTTACTTCAGATAGTTTGATGAAATTGATATCGTGGGGCCTGAGTGTGCAGCAAGTGTATGTTGATTCAGAACATATAGGCCAAGAATAATGAATAAGAGAGTAATTTCCTTAATCCATCTGCACGTCGGAGTAACTATAAAGTATTGTTGGTTTTCTCCTGCTCCTCATCTCGTCTGCCACCTTGCACGCTGTATGTAGTCTGGACACTAGCCACCTTGTGTGCGCCTCTTTTGAGAGGATTTCATAGTAGTTCTTTGACTTCGAAGTTCCAGGACTACAATAGAGATTCTGTGCTTCCAATAATTTGTGGCTTAGTCATTTTATAGTGTAGAAAAGTGAGGTATAATTGAATGTATCACCGTAGTGTGGTTTCGTTCACTTCTTGCATGATCTGAATTATGTTTATTTTTCCTACTAAAGCATTTAGCTAAAAGAGTTTTTTCAACATAAGTGAAAGCCATCAGAATCTTCAGTTCTTCAAGGGCACGTCACAAGTTCACCTACTCGACTGCGATGAAATTGTGATTTACCTAGGAGAGCAGAAGTCTCTCTTTTTTCCATACGTCATTGAATACGTTTTTAGTTTTGATGACCAGCGCTTGACTTGAAACCTGAGCATTTAATTTTTATAATAAATCCCAGACTATCTATTAACCTCGGCATAGTTTAAATAAGTGGATATTTTGTTCTGTTTAGCCGTTTCGAGGTGTTATTGATATTATTTATTGAGTATTAGCGAAGCATACAACAATACACTTAGTGAAACAGAATGAATATTACATTATTCGAGGTGGCTTGCGTTTCGGCAAGGTTCCACTAACTATACTGTTGTATGCTTCTCTAATATTCAATAAATAATATCAATAACATCTCGGAACGGATAAACTGAAAAAAAATGCTCACTTAATTTCCGTTCCACTAGGAATTCTTCATTCCTTATCTCTAGGAAAAAGACCAAATAGTAAACGACAAGGTAGTGTCTAATTGTAGCGGTATCGTCAACAATGTGTTAAAGAAGCTATGTAGATCGGATAAAATTGTTTTCTTCCTCACTGTTGGAAATCGAGCAAATGTTCTATGAATTCGTAGGTTCTGCCAGCTGTTTTAAAAATGCCATCAACATTACGAGCATAACATCATTCAATATTATTCGTACTAGTATTTTCTTTTGTTAAGATTTCATCATAATTTTCGAGATAATTTATGATTTGAACAATGATGTTATCAAACCATAATATGTAAGGGTTTTTGAATAAGTGCATTTTTCCTATTCATTTGCTACACGTCGTAACTTTTACCTTCCTAAAATTATCCACGCGGCTTATATTCCCTTTGGCTTCATTCTCTTCCAGAAAACAATAGGGATCAACTCTGCTGTGGAATTTCGTACTAAAAATTTTTCAAATTAGATGCTCCGTGATCAGATATCAGTAAACAATTGATCAGTAAAACTTCATAATTTATTTGAATTTAGTTCATTCTACTTTACTTTTTATATATATTTTATCCATTTCATTTTCTCTATTTATTATTTAATAATTGTATTTATAAATGTTCACTGCATTAGTGTCTACAAGAAGTTTTTGTTGGTAACCAGATCATATTTCGCACAAGCAAATGTGATCAAAGACTTCGAAACATCTTTGAAAAAATCGACGTGCGTCAAAGTAATACACTCATAGAGCATGCTTTACTTTTCAACAAATGAGACATTATTTTCTGAAATTGTTTCTTTTTCCGGCATTACATTAGATTTAGGTTCCGACTTTTAGAAAATCCAAAACGAAATTCAAATTGAAAATTTTTTTCGCCGCAACAACGGCCGTCGAATGCATTAACTGTATGTTGTGGGACACTATGCAGTTTACTGTACAAATTCTATACAAAACTTGATGAGAAAAAACCAAAAAACTATAGAGAAGATCAGCTTTCGACTAAAGTTGGCATTAGTAATTAACTTACATTCTTTCACGAACTGTGCTCATACGAAGTTTTCAGTAGCCGATCAGAAATCCATAATTTTGACTTTCAATCAGTCATCTATAAGAACCTGTTCTATGAATCAAACCAGTAATTTTCATCATTTATTCTTTGTACATGGCTGATTTCACTATCCAGAAGAAAAGCTGCATGCTCATTAACAGCAATTATTGTTATAGTTCTTACAAAATATTTACGGATTATTAGCGATGTGGTTAAAGAAAGGTCTCAAGGTCTAGGGTCTGAAGAAGGCGAAGTTGTGAAACGCATTTGAACATAAAAGTATTATATATCAGTTTCTCACATCGCCTCAAAAAGCCATGTAAACAGTTGTTAAATCGTTGATTTTGCGTACTCTTTTCTGATCATTAGTTCAGGTCAGGTTATGTAATAGCTAAATTTTATGCTCGAAATCAATCATAGTGAATTTTTCTGAGCTGAAATTTCACTGCTTTCATACTGAGCCTTTGGAAGCCTTCGACGGAAAAAAAATGTAATAGGTTAGAGGAAAAGTTTCTTAACACCCGTTGAAAATTCGAAGTTCACATATGAATACAACTAGAAACAGCAATAGTTATCCTTCAGAATAAACATTATCATTATCCACGATCTTCTGTCAACGTTCTGCAAGCTTCCGGATCTTCTCGAGTCGGCGTTCAGGTAGGAAATGTTCCATTGATCGGAAAAGACCATAATCGGACGACGCAACATCTGGACTGTAGGCTGGGTGCGTAAAAACCTCGACCCCCTCAAATTCATCAAACTCTTCTTTAGTATTCTTGACAGTATGAGGTTTGGCATTGTCTTACGGAAACAACGCGCGCTATCAACGAATCAGTTTCGGGTACTTTTCCTTCAGCGCACACTCGGTCCAGCTGTTTTCTTATGGGATAATTCCTGAGCTTTTCCATGAGTTCAGAGTAACTGATCCTACCTGTAACAAGCATAAAATTTGAATAGTTCTGCGGGTGTTGAGGAACTTTTCGTTCACCTAATTTTTTTTATAGGTGTTTCATTATCATTACAACAAAAAGTGTGTTACGAAAAAGTGACCTTTCACGTTCGTGCGTAAGACCTAATTTTTTGCATGTAACTGTGATAGTCATGGCATTTTTCATTTTTACATTGTTTTTCACAAGTCATTTTTGCCCAACAGTTGAATCTCGTTGCTTTCAAAAAAAAAACTGGAAATTGATCACGCTATCAGCGATCTGCTAAACGGTATCTCTGCCCATTCTTTTACGGTGATCTAAGCCTTGTGTAATTTTTTCAGAAAATTCTTTCTCCTTATTTGTACGAGTAGCTGTATCTTAATAGGACAATTGTGCTCTTGATATTTTTCTCTGTAAACACAAGGCCATTCACTTAAACAATTTTATCAGCCATCAACAATTAGCCATCAATAATTATTTGAAACGTGTAACTTCTGGGAATTCCTAATAACTGCTGGTTTCATCAGCACATAGTCTAGCCTGAAGTCGATAAGTCAACGTATTGCTTCAGCCGAATCCGTCCAACACATTATGTAGTTGTGAGGAAAAATTATTGACTGAAATATTAGCTGTCAGAACTCAACAGTTAGATGTGCTCTGCTGTACAAAGACTAAATCCTTGTTCTAGTAAGCAGTCTATTAACATAACGCGTCATTCAAGTTATCCCTTCGCTTTCACTTTTCTTTGTGTCTCCTTAATTTTACCGCCAGTACGACATTTGCAGGTTTTTGATATTATTAAGCATAGTTTATCAATCACGCTTTCATCTTCTCTGTCTGCAGTTCCCTGTCTTGTCTTCTCTTCAGGATTACTGGAAAATATCACAATGTTTGACAACCGACAACTATTTTCTATTTGGTTATATTGTATCATATAGGGTAGAAGCTCGGCTCCACTCGGAACCATGTCTTCAGAAAACGTTCCAGTTAGCCCATACAGGTTTGTTTAGTCCATTACATCAAATATCAAATCCTTTTTCTAGAATTCTATCCTTCATATTAACAGGGTGTAAGCGTTTTTTTCACACGAAAGAGAGCCTAACGTTTTTACGAGCATGAGCAACTTTTTATACTGCAAAATATCTGTCACTCTACGCTGTAAATTTAGGTTATTGAGATTTTCTTACGTTCTCATTGATTTGTCCATGGTAAAGGCAATTTTATCTTAAGCATTGATGACAGCTAATAAAGTTGAGTGATCATGTAGCAAAGATATCCATAATATACGAGGTTTGTATGAGGAAATAAATGCCACAAATTTAGTCAGTCATACCGTAGTTCTGTGAATAAACCGTTACTGCTTTTCAGTATGGCGGTCGTTCCACATTTTGCAACTCTTTCAAGAAGTGCAACAAGCAGCCGTGCAAATCCGTCAGCGAAAGCATTTGGAGAGAAGACCACTGTTGGTTTGGAATGAATTACAGTGTAATGTCGAAGTAGAATTGATAGTGTTATCATCTACTTTACACATGCCTATTATCAGTCATGTTTAAATGAGTGTTCTTCAAAGTTTTTTTCCGTTTCAAAAACGAAAACCAGCATTAGTGATTTAAATCTTTTAAAGTGCAAGTATGAGCATATGTATTCCCAATCAAACGGGTCATATTTTGGAACCAGTTCTTAGCGGCAGATTTTGCGCATCGCCTCTTCCGCCTCTGCAATAGCCATCAACTGTCGTAAGATCAGGGCGTTGCAAGCTATGCACTTTCAACTAATTTTTACCGCTCGTCATTCTGTCTCATTTCTTGTGCTTTCTCTTCTGTCAATGGAATGGCAACCACGTAATAGTTTCGAACATCATAATTCCTGTGGTTTTTTAGATATCTGTGTTATTAATGTTTACAGTCGTCCCAGCGAAATCAAACCTTCCAGCAACTTATGTACTTCTGTTCGTCTGATCAATTGGGCAAAACTGAACAGTCACCGTTAAATCCATTCGCAGATTTTTTTGTTTCTTCTTAACCTAATAGTTTGCCGCAGATCGACTCCATGATGAATAGAACACGGTATCAACCAGATAGCTCTTTGAGTTCTAATCAGTTTCTATATATCAATGAAGCGATTTTCTTTGGTTAAGGTCGGGTTAAGATTTTGCATAGCAGTTGGCAGTATACCATGAATGGGGATGAGAAGTGTTATGAATTGATCATATCGAGGGTATTTATGTTTCCAGCACTATAGCACCGTTTCCTCTTACACAGTTCAATTCAGGAGAGGGCGATCCGTACCTGTGTACTTCCTATGTCCACTGAAATATCTCATTGCCTCACTTTTATCATCAGTTTTTCACCCTTTGTTCTTCTTTAGCAATTTATTATCAGAAAAAATGAGTTTGAACTGAATAGTTTCATAACTGCTCTAGATACACCGCTGTTCACGAAATCTGACGTTCTTACAGATGAGTAAAGAAGACCACGATCGAGAGCGAACTCGCTGGCTTTTGCGCCTCGAAGAAATCGAGACGCGACTAGCCGACTCGGAAACGCTCAACTCTGATATGCATCAAATTAGAGCAGAACTTGTCAGTTGATTTTAATTTTTGCTTCAATATAATACCTTCGATACTTTACCTTATAGCCTAGAAAACCCTGTAAAAAGGTAAATAGTTACTTGATAGTTGTAGTGTTGAACACTTTCGCTCGTCATAATGATACGATTTCGATGCATACCAGAAAATTAGTTCCACATCGCAAATTTCAAAACTCGTAGTTTATCTCAGCTTGTAGTGGACTTTATCTACTGAAATAAGAATCAATTGATTCTATAGATTTGCTCCCGCAAATTCTAATTTCTCCTGAAATCTTTTTGGAAATTTAAGTTTTCAACAAATTTTAAAACATTTCAGGGGAACTGCATATTTTTTGTAAGTTATTTCTATAAGGCTGTCAAGTTCGTGTTTCGTCAAGTACTCTGAAATTATGTGAAACTTATCGTCAGATGTTGGAAAACTGATACGTTTACAGATGGCTAACACGACGACTGGAAATAGAGGCTGTGTCCACTTATTATCAGTTTTTGAAAACCTCATACCTTACTGTGGCCTCAGTAACATATCGGTTTTTCTCAGTGAATTAAGCACTGTTTTTCGTTTCGAATGTTTCCTTAAGACCATAGCTCAGATTTCAATATGCCAAATAATCATTTCCGAGCCAACGTTCGTCGTCGTTAACACTTAGTGTGGGAGCTGGAGCACCCACTAAGGAGTGGCAAAAAGCGAAAGGGTGATTGCCCGACTGACCACGTGTATTGGGCTCTATAAGTCAGCCCATTTTAGCAGACCACATAACATGCATGGTTCAAAAATGATTATTATGTACTCTTTTATTCGTTTAGTTTATCTCCTGAAAAGCAGCGTTTCTTCTAAAGACGCAAACAACCCTGAAAATCGGACTGCTCAGTTACTCACTTTTCTTGTTCTATACTTCTACGTTATAGTTGTTAAAAAAAAAACTACTACCTAAGCTAGAGCAGTGGTTACACTGTATGTAGAATCGTAAAAAAACAATCTAGGATAAAATTAACACTTTCGCATAGTGTAAATGTGATTTTTTTAGAAGAAAAAAATTGTTGAATTGGAGAAGAGTCAAAAACCTTTGATAGAGCAGAATCGCAAAATCAACGATCGAAACAAACTTCTTCAACAGGAGGTTAAGAAATTGGAGCAAAAACTCTGTCACTGTCAGGACGATTTTTTGACACTTGTAAGAAGGTGTTCTGTATTTTAACAATATGTAGATAGAGAGAAGTTAGATTAGTTCTATTTTTTGTTTTTCAAATTTTACGACATTTTGATTTTCAACTTAAAGTTTTTAGAAAGACGCTCATGAGCGATTGGTGAAGGAACATGCGCAACTGAAGGAAAAGCGAGCATATCCAGAAAAGATGGAAGAGCTAGAGAGATATCGCGTGCAAGTTCTGGAATATTCGAAATGTATAACAGCTCTGAGGAGTTCCGGACTGGTCGGCTTTTTTTCGGCTATGGCTTCTGAACAGTTTCATATTTTATAAGCTGTGGACTACTCTTTACTACTCATATTTCACGTATTGGATGGTTAATTCTTCAACAGTATCCTTTAAAACAAAAATTTGCTTTCATTGTCAAGTTTGAAATGCCCACTTTTCACAGGAGAAAGATCGGCGCTATGAATTGCTTGTGCAGAAACTCAAGCGATTACGAAAATGCCTAAAAAAGGGAGAGACAGATGATGATCGTCAAAGGTACGCCAAAACATTGAACTACTTAGAAATCTTAAGATGACTGGTAACTTAAGAATACAGCATTGTAGGAAGTTAAGTAAAAGGGTATTAACGGGTTGCCAAATTCTTTGATGGCAATGCTAAGCACCCGATTGTGAATGCAGGCTCTTCACTTTAATACGAAGTTAAGAAGTGTTCAAACGCAAATGACATTAGCTCAAGTAGTTTGAAAAGTATGAATAAATATATCTCTAAGTTCGAATGGTCGACTTTTTATTGCCCTAGTATCGCAGGCAATTTATGTAGGCATTAAAGACTTAGCTGATTGACTGGAGCGAGGTTGGTAAATTTTAGGAAGTAAGAGTGGTAAATCACGTCAAGAAAAGCCAATTTATAGAATTACTAGGCCAAAGTTATGAAATTATGAATCGTTCAATTTATATGAGGCACAAAATCTTTGGTAGACCTTGTTTTTTTTAAAGGAAAGTTCAATTTTTTCTGAGACAAGGAATATTCTTGCAGTAGTTTTTTAGTTAAATTAGTTAGAAAATTATAAAATAATTGAATTATGTTGTTATTTAAGCATCGTCGGTAGCGACTGTTCCACAGAGAGTTATATAAGCCTTGACGCCATCGCTGAGGATTTTGAGGCTAGTGCATTTTTACTTTTGATAGATTTGCAGCATGGAAGGCGAACATAAGGCAGGCGGCGCTTCTCTCTTTCTGATAGATTGATCGCCTTTACCCGACAATGACCTTGTAAGGTATTAATACTGTCAGAGACAACTTATTTGATTAAGTTTTCGTATCACATGAGATTTTTCCATAATTTCAATTTATATTCTGGACTTCTTCCGTTCAGTAATTGTGCCTTTCTTTGATTTCAATGTGTAGTGCTGAGATCTCATGACAACTCTCTTTTTACAGCTCTCATACAGCATTACAGTACGAAACTGTGGAGAATATCTGGTTAATTTCGTACTTTTTTAGGACCACTAGTTTTTTCGGCAATATTCTTATACGGAAGATCGAAAGTTCTCGAAACTAAATATCAACTTGACAGATTTAATTGGCAATAGAGCACAATGATACTAGTGTAGTAAATTCATGTGTATAGACGATCGTGTTTTCCTAAATAGGTCGATCAATTATTGCCGACTAATCAGAGGTCCTTAATGTGTAGCAATAATCCCGTACTTGTTCTCTCTCTCTCTCTTTCTCTTTCTCACTCTGCTTCATAGAAATGTCTCATAGTAAATTCTCGCCATCATTAATCAACTTTTTTTTTAGTTGATACTGGGAGATTTCGCACACTATGTTTTAGTGTCATTCGACTATCTAACCACGTTCCTTCGATATGAATTTGATTCTTAAATTTAATAAGCATCGAACTCTCGCAGTATTTTCTATTTATTCTCTAAGCAGTACTAGCCGTTTTGTTGGAATACTGCTTGTTATTTACTGTATTACAATTTTTCAGTCATTCAACACGGATATTGATATTAACTACCAGACACTTTATCGTGAGAATTCAGAATTGCAGAAAGCACTTCAGGTTTGTGCATATATATATATATATATATATACATATATATATATATATATACTATATATATGTATATATACATATAAATATAGTATATATGTGCATGTATAGATGTCCATATATATGCATATATACGGATATTTTTACATATACATGAAACTGTGTATTTATGTATGAGTGTATACCAAAACTAATCCATTAAATCGACTGTTTCTAAAACCTCGTAGTAAACATTCTTTTCTTGGATTATATGTGTATATATGCACATACTATTCATGGCCATTGCTCTTACAGCAAACCAAAAGTAGTAAAGATGTAGGCTTGGTGACCAAGATGTTAATCATTTGTTTAGGCCGTGAAACTGAATCCAGCTGCTGTAGAAGACAGCTTGTTACGCGATCAACTTACTTGTGCTCAAACAACCATTGCTCAACAACAAATTCTCTTGAATAAAAACGACGAAATGATAAGTCTTTCCAGATTGTAAATACAATGCGCAAATTTTAACCCAGGACTTTCCTAGTAATACAAGTTGGTGTTCAACCATATCTCTAGTAATTATGGCCATAACTCTTCTAGTTAGTTGCTCAACGTATATAACTATTCACTTCCTTAATTCAAACAAGAGGAAGTAAATGATGAGATTTAAAAGCACAGGATTTTGGAAATTAGAACACTTTGAAATGTATTCGAAACGGCAAAACTTTCTACGCTGAATTGCTTGTATTCATAACATGTCGTATCAACTGCTCTTGTTCGTCTTATGATATTCAGTATTCAACCTGACATGCCGTGATATTTTATAAAAGAATAAAAGAATAAAGCTCTCGGTATTGGTCAATTTCTGAGGGATGCGCCATGCGTTCGTCTTCATATTTTAACTTCGTTTGAGGTGACTGAATGCATATCCGGCCTTTACAATTACTCGCAGTGGCCTCCCGGTGAAACGAGTCACTGCTGCTTATCCTCCCAGACAAGTATGAGACCAGTCTGGTACCAATTTACCGACCCCGGAGGGATGGATAGCTTGGTGAGCCATGAGCGCGAGATCGAACCATTGACCTCGTGTGCGACGCAGAGCACCTATAACCATTACGTCACATGCGCTCTTGACATTTTATAAGTCATTGTAAAGGCCAGATGTGCATTTAATCGCCTCAAACGCTAGTATCCCACGTTGTGACATTTTATAACGCTAAATAATTTCCATAATAGGATATGACCGCCTGCTACTTTTAGATTTCACATCTAGGACACTTGAAGAATGTGGCTGCATCACAAGCTGATCGTATTCGCCAACTGGAGCAACAAATTGAGGACATGGATAGAGAACTATGTGCTTCTCGTGAAGCTCATGAGCTTCTTGAATTCCAAGTGTTGGAAAAGGAAGAGAACAGCAAGTGCTCGGTGAGAATATAAGCTTCCTTATTGAGGAAATTTTTCTGTCGTATCACCTGAGGCGAAGTTTCTTCACTGTTCAACATTTTTGAAGCGTAACGTATCTTCATCAGTATTTTTGCAAATAAGAGCGCGTAAGTCCTAATTCTTTCTGGTCTCATTGAAAAACCTATCCTCTTTTTTTCTCGACAAATTAGATCTCCTGATAGATGACAACGACTGCAGGTGGATTTGTGACGTTTTTGAACACCGACGTGTCGTGAAATGGCATTTATTACTTGGCCCAAACTGGAAATTCAGCGTGGTATGACTAAGGCGTGACCGGCTTACATACGGTCTTTGCTTCTGCTCCTTAATGGTGCTGATTTCTCACCCGGATCGGAAAGGATAGTAGGGCCATCTATGAATGGAAGACGCTGTTCTGTCCTCCATCAAGTTGTTCTTCAGTTAAATGCGTGACAGATGTTACTATTTGAAGATTTGAAAGTGGTTATTCTCAGTACCAAAATTCAGCTAATCACGACAATAATCAATAGCTAAAATTTCTTGATGAGTAACAGTGTGATTGCTGTTGCAATGAATATTCCTTTTTAGCTAACGTTTCGAAGTATTTCGCCATCTTCAAAGCCCTGGAACGGTCAAGTTGATGTGCAATGTAGACAGTCAAATACATGTAGGCCCAGTAAAAAAAACCCCAACCTATATCTACGCCGCCTTGGAAACATCTTATTCAAATACTCACATCGTGTAATGTACATGATTGTAAGTCGTCTGAGAAGAGAAGACGTTGTTTTGTCTTCCAATAATTCATTCTAGGACCAAAACTTCATAGACGGCATCAGTTAATTTGTGCCGAAAATAAGATGCCGGTTTACGGTAATGAAGTCGCTCAACGCATCCTTCATTTATCACCCATTTTTTTTAACTGATATCGCAATCGACAACAAAATCGTATAGAAGCGCCAAAATCAAGTTCAATATTTTTATCTATGGATGTTACCATGTCAGAATTTGAGATACAAGCTCGAATTCTGGAATTTTCTCCGAAAGCAAGTCCGGATTGACGTGTTAGTAAAGTTGGTTGAATTGATAATTTTGCCTTCTTTATTAAGAAGCTTCTATTTTTCAGTCACATATGTTACGTTCTCCAAATTACATACGCATCGTCTTTAACAGTTTTTTTCTTTTAAGAAGCTATGAAGTGGTCGACAGACAGAGTGTACGCGGAGCATGAGTAAAATTATTATTGCAAACTTTTTCATAGTTATATTTATGGTGTTCAATTTCTGCATGTTAGATACTATTCTCTTCTTCTTTGAATCTGTCCTATGACTATCGTCATGGAGTGAGTTATAGCTTAGCTCGCGTCTCTGTTGGATAAGATTGGAATATCACGGATCAAGTAGACAACGAACATAAATTGTATTGACAGACCTTGTTCAGCACTAAACGAATAATTCATTTGGAACACTTTCTGTATTAGACTGAAATGGTCAACGATAACATCGGATTTTAGTGAAAGCTCTGCTCGGCATTGGTTATGGTGATGCAACGTGGTTTTATGCCACTAAATAACTTCATGTCATTTTTGATTTTACAATTCTTTCCATTTTTGTCTACGAATTCCGAGTTTATCATTTAAATGAATGCGAGTTAAAGTTTGAATTGATTATAGACTCCGCCAGAGCAAAATCACAAATGTTTTGGCACGGAAGAGTTCACAATAGAACGTCACGATAAGAGTTGCGAGACCGATGACCTCGGCGAGAGCAGTTCACCGCGTGCACATGAAAAACGAGCACTGGTAATTAGATTTTTGTTAGTAATCACGTTCTATTCAGTTATTTATTAAGAAATTAGTTGTTACTTATTTATTTATACAGGCAATTATTTTTATTCCGCACGACCCGTCGTCAGAATCCCCGTGGAGATCCTAGCATTTCTTCTAATTTATCCCTTTCCACCTATTCATCTTCCACAAAGATTTTCGAACATTTCATGTGTTGCTTCTGCTAATGCTTGAGAAATCCGTCCTATTTAGAAACGTGATATAGTGCTGGTTAGTTCGATTTTCTTTGCAGTCTTCGACGTAGCCGACCTAAGGCGTTTATTGGCTTTCAGTTGATTAATTGCAAGAGAATGATGGAGAGGAATACGAACCAACGTGTTGTTTATCACCTTGCAAAGCTCATGGCGTTTCTCGATCCCTGAGCAATGCTTCATGCATTCGACTTCATCGAACATCATTTGTAGTGATAGAATGCATATCTGGGCTTCAAAATGACTCGCGGTGACCTGTCGATGTATAAAGTCAAGGCTGCTATCTTACCAGATAATTCCAGTAGCGATCCACCGACTCCAGATGGATGGAAGATTAGGTGCACCTTGAGCGTGAGATCGAACTATCGACCGCATATATGCGAAGAACACCCCTAACCACTTTCTTCACTTCATTTGACTCATAGTTTATGTAATAGAAATTGAAAAAATAAAACAAAGGTTCTCTTTTGCAGGTCCCAGTACTTCTAGCATTCGATTTGTCCCCTCACTTGCTTGAAGATGTTGTTTTCCTCACGAACTTTGTAGAATACTGATCAAGCACGTCGTCTTGCAATCTCGAGAATGGCCAGGCAAGGATGTTCGTCAAAGTTCCGTTATTGACTGCCGGAAAGTGTTGAGAGGCTGTGAGATTTATTCTGCGTCGAGCACCACCAAGCATCACTACCCCCTCGGCCTTTGATAATGGGTTTTCTCATAATTTTTTTCGCATTTCGACACTTTTGTTGATTCAGTTATTATTTATCCACAGGAATCTAATAGTTAACAATATAATCATTATCATGATCAATGATATGCAGTCATATAAGGGGGGTCAAAGATTGGATGCCTTCCTCTTACGAAGAATGAGGCTGGTAGTTAAAGAAGTCAAGGGGAAGTGTTACTTTGGAGTTGATTGGAGTCTCCGAATTTTTTTTTCCTCCTGTGACTGTTGCTTCAGGTTGCGTAAGAGTTGATAATCCAATGAAACAATATCAGGGTTAGACGATGGAGGATATAATAACGTGTCTAGCCTGCCCAGTTTCCCCAAAATGTGTCTACTCGACTTTGCAATGTGAAGTCAAGCGATATCCTGGAGAACGGCGACGCTGAGTTGTTTCAAACGCTTCTCTTGCACTGCCGCATCCAACTTTCGGAACTGCTCACCTTAGATGTCGGCATTGAATGTCTGCTTTTTTTCGAGTAGTTCACAAAACGTCTTTTGACTATGGAACTTGAGCTTCGGTTGAGCTGGCGTTTCTGGCTGCTAGCATCCTGGCTTAGTATCCTAGTATCTTAGTATCTTGTCCTCTCATTGAAACTACTAGGACATTCTCCAATAAACTACGGCCTTTTTGCAACATTGATTCGGTACTGCGGTAGACCACCGTGAGCCATTGTAAAGGCCAAATATGCATTTACTCACCTCAGACGAAGTTAAAGGTTGAAGACGAATGCATGGCGCAACCCTCAGGGATTAATCAACGCCAAAAGCTTTATCCTTTATCGGCTCAACGGTTTTCTATTTGGTATCGGATCTCGTCCATCAGTTGTCTTTAAATCGCATAACGTGTCTGGCCCAACTTATCTTCAATAATCTGGCGGTTGAATGGCGTCCCTGACATTTTATCTTTGACGTAGGTCAGAACTTTGGACGGTTTTTTTTCTTATGAGAGATAAGGGGATGCTTCGAACATCGAACTTTTGACTTCGTAGTCAATAACTTGAAGTGATATTTCATCAAGCTTACGTAGCGACCACATTTCTCATGCATACGTCAAGGCAGGAATAATCGCCGAATCAAAATTGTGGACACAGAGTATAGTATTTTTTGTTTTCTCTACTACATTTTTGATGCTCTCAGGCACTATCCAATGCGTTCGCTTACTCTTGCTCAATTATAGAGCTAAGTCGTTCATTTTATTGACTTTGCGTTCTAGAGAGACATAACTGAAGCAATTGGAGATAATCATTCCCTTTGATATTTACGTAATATCAATTTTCATGATTTTGATGACTGCGTCATTATATATTGCGCGGATCCCTGCAGTCTCTTTATTCTCTTCATTGTTTTATCCTCTATACCCGGGGCTATCACCAGATTTGTGTGGGTTTTGTTGCTACTTCAAGATTTTGTCTTTTTGATGAATGTCTCTCAATGGTGGTCGACTCGATCCTATCTGCAATTCGTGGGATAGCCAGACTGGAGCGTCCCCGATGACCCTATGCCTGCTGGAACCAACGAGAATTTTTGCAGCAGGACAGCTCTGACCACTGCGCTACATCGTTTCTTACGTATTCAGTATAAAGAATATAACATACATGCGTATATATACGTATATATATTTATATATATATATATATATACTTATATATGTATACATTTCATGTGTACATATGCGAATGTATTTATCCCTACGCGCACTTTGTTAATTGAAATAAGAGCCACGAATGAATCAATAATTAAACGTTGAACGTTGAAAAAAAGGTTAAAAATTGTAATAAACAGTCGATTGAACAAGGTATTCTTATATTATCATTAACCGGCCACAAGGCATCGGCTGTAATTACACAATCTCAGTGATCATTTTACTTGACGAGAGTTTATCATTCCGACCCTTGATTGTTATCATAAGGAACGAGTGGTGCTATGATGGCGAAACAGCTAAAACACGCGTGTCTGCCGAACTGTCGCCACGGATGAATTTGTAACCAAACCTTGAAAATACGCCTTAAAAGTTTATAAAGGCTACTTATTAATGTTTTAACGAGATTTGTAATTGTAATTTAGGAAATTAATTAATAATTAAAAAGTTAAGTAAAGTAATTGGAGAAGGTAAAAACTGCTAGAATCAACACTTTTTTTGTCAATGGGTAACGACCTTACTTACACAAGTTGTTCAAAATTTTGACCTTCTGGGGACGATGATGTCTTTGAAAGCTCCTTCAGTCGCAACTTGGTTTTTGGGGTATTTCGCGTATAAGGAGTTATCAAAATATTCGAAGAAGTGGTAGTCGGTAGATGAGAAGTCCGGCGAGTCTAGTGGATTGCGCAGATCCCGCTTTTTCAACATTTTCAACGTATGTATTAGGTTAGTGTAAAAATAATGGCGGTTTCAGGCCTTGAATTTTTGATTAATTACAATTAGGCCTAAAAAATCTTCACCAATCAGAATATGATTCACTGCAATCAACACATTCTTGCTAACGAGAATTGAGGTTGCTTATTCCTGTGACATAAAAATCGTCATGTCGCGATCCGACGAACTCTTGAAAAGCGTTTTCTGCATCTTGTTGATTGTCTAAGCATTTACCGTGCAAGAAGTTGTCGAGATGTTTGAAGAGGTAGTCGATACTACAACCATTCTGGAGTTTCTTGACAGAAATTAACGTTACTGAGATTTGCAAACAGAAGCAAATGTAACCGTAGGGTTTATAAACAGAAGTTGACACTGTTGAGATTTCTAGACGGAAGTAAAGGAAACCCTAGGATTCATAGACAGAATCGGCATTTTGGAGATTTTTGGAATATCTAGGTGAAAATAGCAATACTAAGATTTCTAGACATAAGCAGAGCGAATCGACATTACTTTTCACCAACCCCGTGGTGTGGCCTCTTGTTATCGTGAAAAAAGAACGCTGTCTTGCTGCTGACTTATTAGAGAAAGAGATGCTGAAGTTTTCAATGCTTTTTGTCTGTATAAACAGCATACTTTCTCACCGTAGAGGATTCCTTCCGCCTTGGGAAGTTATGAAGAGTCAAATCAGAATTACAGCGTCAAGCGATCAACGGAAGCATTTGAGCAAGGTTCGGTTCTGAATTGTTCTTGAGAGCTTCATTACGATTTATGCACTGGTTCTATAATTACCCGTTATCTTGGATATCCATTTCTCGTCGAATCTCTCTGCACGATCGAGAAATAAGTCGCTCTAACTGAGCAGAAATGTAGACAATATCTAAAACGACAATTTTTGTTGATCGCCAATTCAAGTTGTGTGGTATCCATCTGTCAAGTTTCTTTGATTTTACGATTTTTTGGTTGTCCAGAATTAGTTGAGATACCTGCATCAGGTTTTTTCGTAAGATATCGAAGAGCTGTGTGTATAATCACTTTAACCAAAGCTTTTAGCTAATTGCCATCAATCGCAGGACACAGCTTATCTGTCACATCATAAAGGTCGAGTTTCTTGGAACAAAATTCTCATCATTAACTCTTTGTTGACCCCATAACTCTTTGACTTTCCTAATCATTCGGCTGCTTTACGTCCATGTTTGCTTTCGCATATGTAGATATGACGAAAATCCTATTTAACATCTGAAATTCTCCAGAGCACAATTTACATCTTAATCGAGTTGCGGAGTATACAATATGTGCTCAGCAATGAAACATGATAACAATCATGCTAATGCATAATATTAATGCTAATATTGATATTAATACTGATAATAATAATAATAGTAATAATAGCTAAAATGATAATATTAATATTAATAATAATAATAATAAGGATAAAGCTCTCGGCGTTGATCAGCCTCTTGAAGTGATGCATCATGCATTCATCTTCAATTTCTAACTCGCTTGAGATGATTGAATACATATCTGGCTTTAACAATAACTCGCAGTGGCCTGCTACCGAATCTAATCAATGTTGTTTATCCTTCGGCAAGGCTAGAGCCGATCTGGTACAAATTTACCGATTCCGAAATGATGGATGGCTTGCTGAGCCAAGAGCGCGAGATCGAACCCGATCTTTTGTGCAACGCAGAGCACCTGTAATCACCGCGTCACATACGTCCTTAGGAATAATAATAACACAACATTCGAAAATAACTTATTGCTAAAACATGTATAAGAGAGATGGTTTCACAAGTAGATCATAAATTTCTCAGTGGTGTGATGAAAACTATTTGAGTTTAGTAGACACGGTACGTATGTGAACGAATAAATAAGTGTTTGATTTGTTTTTACTTCAGTCACCAACCGAAGTGGTATCCTTAAAGAAAAGCATGAGTGAATTACGAAATGCCATCAATTTAAGACTAGCACAGTGTCACGTCATTGGTCAAGCTGAAGATTACATCGGCGATTTGGAAGATGTGAGTTTTTTTCAGATTTAACAATTCAGTTGGATTGTATCACCGAGAACTAGTGAAGTAAATAGTACGATAGATGATAAAGGTTGCATTGAAAATGTCATAGAAATGTGCCATGCACACGATTCCATCGATTATTGTTGAGGTGACTGGTCGTAAATTTGCTTAACATACTATGTTGAGGTGCCAATGTATCGAGTCAATATCTTCATCCTTCTTAATGAGTTTGCTGCCGACTTGTCGCCCGCCAGAGGACACCTTAAACCACCGCGTCTCACGTGCGTGATTTCCTAACCGGTCGTCCGCTACCTGTTGCCCGTTGATTGTCAGGCGACCCGAGCGGGTACCAGTAAACCCACTCTTGTTTGTCCGGACAAGAGAACCATAAGAGTTTCTCCTCGCTTTAGTGATTCTTAGGGTATCATATCTTTCTTCCAGGGTCCTCGCAAAAAATTTCTACCATCGAGCCTTCTGTGCGTTTCACCTCTCGAGGACCACTCGGTAATTGCTGTAGTTTATCGCATGCTGTTAGCAGAGTACGTGTCTGTCACTCTCATTTCCGACATTTTTGGTGCATAGTTTGTCTTTTCGATCTTTGATCGCTGACGTATGTCGGAACTTTATACTATTTTTCTCAACTGCGTGGTACGTGATGCTCCTCACGTCTACCTTCCGTTGTACGTTTTATAACGGCAACTGGTCTTTTATTCTACTTATTTAGCGACTAGCTTTCTAAACAATCTGTTGAGGCAGTAAGAATCATATTCGAAAAGGTGGGCGCAAAGCCTGGTGTTGTCTAAATCCTTACATCGTCGATGCTCCCATAGGCTCCTCAAGCTACTCGCACCCTCTTGATCAACAATAAAGCTAGATCGCTTGTTATATTGATTTCCCAACTTTGATAGAGGTAACTGTAGCACTAGGTCATATTCATTCCGTTGCGCGTGGATGAAAAAGATTGTCATCATGGGTATTTTTGGTCGTGATGGTAACCACAGAAAACCTCCTGCACTGTTCAGTTCATTCTCATTTCAAGGTTCCAATTTGGCCTTTTTGTAAGTCCAATTTTCGCGTTCAAATCTCCAATGATGGTCTCACAGAATGTGTGGTCTTTTCTAAAGATTTCCCCTGAGTTCTTATAAAGTGAATCGACGTCTTCGTTCAAAACTTGATGTCGGCGCGTAAACTACGAAAAGATCAAGGCTGATAATGGTGCAAATTGCCTTAATCTTAAGCATCCAATCCGAGTTGTTAGTTGCTCTAATGAATCGATGTTTGTGACCAATATCGTTTTGACAAAAAACTAAACGTCAGTGACACCTCTGCTGTCGCATATTTTGCAACGCAATTCTTCTCTGGTGTCATGGACAGTGTGATATGAGTGGCGTCTCTTATCCCAGCGAAACCAATGGTGTTGTATCTTTTTTTTGCCAACACTAATAGTTTCTTTGCAGAGGATTCGTATGCAAGTGTACATGTAGTCTAGGTGCAGATCTTCATCCGTTGCGTTGTCCGGAGACTAGTAGGGTCCTTCCTGGTCGAGGAAATATGGTTTTTTAGGTTCTTTTCAGTCATAAGAGACAAATTATAAACCCATCTCTTTCGCTGGAGGGGATCTTTTTATAAAAGTATTAATAACCACTCGAAAGCTTAGATTGCTGGCTGCAGCCCCACAGTAGCGATTTTCGAAAAAGCCCGTTTTGACAATGTTACAGAAAGAAATTCCATGTTTCAGGCGCGTATATATCTCGCCGGGCAGAGCCCTTTTATAGACCTGGTGATTCCAGCGATGTGCTTATTTTCCGGAAAGACCGTTTTTCTGTAACGTAGCAGGAAATGCAAGATTATTTCTAATGCGTGAGCAAGGTGTCCTTTGAGCAATTCTCCGGCCGCTGAGCGAAGCAGCAATGGGGTTGCGCAATTATCGATCGATTTTCTACCGGTTTTACACTGGTGAGAATCTTTGTTATTAGATTAGAAGCTGTCTTTTTGTTTCGAAAGAAAAACTTCAGATAGAAGTATGATGCTGCTATAAAAAGACTTCAAATACTTTTATTTTATCATGAATACGGATAAATCAATCATCAATATTATCAGTTTGAGGAAATTCAGGACGCCAGAAGGTCCTTATTGCTTTCAACAGTGACTTAAAGACATTCAGATGATATGAGATTTATTCTACACGTTCGTGTACTCGAAAACCAATCGATAATTGCGCAGTGCCCATTGCTGTCTCGCCCACCGGCGGCCAGTGAGTAATTGGAAGACTACCTTGTTCAACAAGTGAAATTATTTTATTTTCCCTGCTGCGTTGCAGTGAAACAGTCTTTTCCACAAAATGAGCACAGCGTTGGAATCACTAAGCAATACGCTATCGAAAGATCACTAATAATCTGAAAAGAGCGCTGTGCGGCGAGAAATATGCTCGTCTGAAAGAAGGGATTTCGTTCTGCAACATTGTCAAGGAAACGTAAGCTTTTGAATGACTACGAACACTCTTTTGAGAAGTTCCTGTCCAGCGAATGAGGATGGTTTTTCATTCAAACCTGTGTACCACTACAGAATTCTTAACGGAGACGGTGTCTTCTTTTTATGGTGTAAACGTGGAGCTTCGTTGTTGGAAGCGATTCTTCATAGCCACCCATTGCACTCTCTAGTTTTCTGAGTGCAGATTTTGGCTTATCTAATCTGCAGGACACAAAGGTGATATGTACCGAATGGGCGCTGCAAATATACGAATTCCTTCTCTTAGATCCACCAGCTTTTCGGAAAAGCACAGAATTACTTGTAGTCTGTGTTTAGCACTCTCTTCGGCATCTAGGAAAGTATCATGCGCCTTCGCGACCAACCGATCACTCTCTGGAAGTGATCTTTGGACGTTGACTGCAATAATGTTCTTAAAACGAGAAACTGTACATGAAATTTCCACCTGTACTGATTTCTTTGAGTAGGCAAATATTCTTGACTCGACAGATTTCATGATTATGGAAAGATGACTTGTTTGCCGTTGTCCATTAATTATGCAGTGCTGACATTACTTTATCATTATATTGCTCAGCGTTGAGACTCTGATTGAACGAAAACATCTGTTTTCAAAATAATAGGTTGGGGAAAAGTTTGAAGAAATGCTTTTAAAACACTTATTTATGCACCTATTACACCCGAGCAAAGACAAAACTAATGGTCAGAGTACTCCCCTTCAACTTCAAGCACTTTCTGCCACTTCTCCGGCAAAAAAGTCGATTTCGTGAGCATAAAATTCCGACTTTTTGTTGATGAAGAAATGAATGACCGAGTTATCAAAGAGAGATTTTCTTCACTCGCTTCAAGCAGGGCTTGACCATCAACTTCTTTTGGACGACCAACGCAGCTGATTTTCCAAACTTTCTTCACCTTCGTTGACCTTTTGGAACCACCTGTACACCGTACTTTTGCCAACTGTGTCTTCACCCCAAGCTAGATTGGTGCGTTCACTTGCTACCGTTACATCTGAATCCAACAGCCATTAGTGCATCATCAAGAATCTATCTTGCTCGCTTGTTAACTCCATTTTGAAATAAGTAGATAAATCACCAATCAACGTGGGAGAAGACGGGCTTTCAAGTGAGCCCAAAAACACAAAAAGTGGCCAACATCCATAAAAGTTACAAGCATTTTCTCAGGAATTTTTCTCCAACCTATAGAGCGTTTTAGCGCACAAGATGGGTGCCTAGCGCAATGGTAGGGAGTGTCCTGATATATACAATGGCTTTAATTCGATTCTGTTCGCCGACTAAATAAATACTCTATGAATCCCACGTTGGCGAAATTGTAACAGACTTGCATGGGATGGCAATATATCATGACTTTATGCAGCGGTTTGATAAGAGAAGCATGCACAAGTCATTTGAGTGTAGCAGCTCAACAAAACTACAACACTGAACGTTTTTATACTGCACCTTTTATCTTTCATTCTAGCAACTCTTCTCAACGAATTTGGTACATAGAGAAGAAACGCATCAATTAGAAGAAAGAGTAAAAGAGCTCCAGGTAATTTGGTTATTATGCGCAATATTTCCAATTTTGTCATATCGTTCAATCATTTTCCGCTTCATTTCATTCGTAAAAAGCTGCAAAGTAGATGTGATGATTCCTACCAAAGTACGCAGACTGCACCACTTAGGGAGATGCATGATGACGGATAATTAGTCTGTAAGGTGAACATATTTGACAATTCACTTTTCTCGGTCATCAAATGAATTTCTTGAAACTGGCAAAATTTATTGCCTAGTCGACTAGTTGGCACAATTTTTGAAATTCTCGCGTGCCAATACCATTTTGTCTTCAACTTGTTTGTTTTTACGTTATGTCCGCCAATACGGTGATTAAAATACTGTGGAACACTACATAAAATTGCTACTGGATTTTAAACACTAACGCGACAAAGTGACCTCTATACGAGTCATCTGTGAGGGACCACGGTGCCACTACATAAATGCCTTATGCAAAGTTCATTTTGTTTTTAATGGTTTGTTTGAACGCACAAAACTGTTTTCACACACTTCATACAATCAGTCTATAGCTTATTCATCACATGTTGCGATAGACGTTGATCTACGGAAAGTTTCAGTCAGCACTTGGTTTTATGCGGGGATCTTCTTCTTGAATGAATCTATTGACTAGTTAACTGAATGGAAATCAACTATTAATCTGTCACTGGTACGAATCATATTAGTCATGCGGAATGAGCATGTAAGGAAAATACGAATTAGGTAGACTAAAACATCCAAATGCTCAAAGTAGTGTATATGAGAAACATGTTTTTTGCTGTTGATGTATATATTTATGGATCATGAAGGTGACAAAGTTTCCAAGATCTGAAGTACGCTAACCGGCTTAATGTAGTTAGCACCTATTGAAATTTAGAAGATCTCGTTGAAGCCTTCTGTGTGTGTGGTACGCAAATTTCTTGGCGTGCTTATAGTACCAGCTCACGTCACTACTGCATAGCAGAGCGTTGGGAGGACTGTTGAAGCGAAGAGTTGAGCACGGAGTCAGTGGGTCCACTAGCTAGCTTGAGGCTTCTTCGAAAAGCTCTGAAGCTGCCCATGCTGCTCTCTTTCTTCTGTTCAAATCCTTCTTCATGTTGCTCTCCATGTTCATCGAACGTCAATGGCACACGTACGAAGTGGTATGCTTAATCAGAGAACCATCCACTTCAATTTATTAACCTTATTCGCCTTTGCAGCATGCATTCTTCATGAACTGGGTCTTCGTCCTATTTATGCGCAATCCATTCATTTTCCTACTTCGCTGAGTTCACTGAGCACTGGGACTCCTCGAAAAGGTAACGATGTCATTAGACATACGAAGGCGTGATAGGAATTTTCGTCAACACTTAGCCGTTTTCATCCCAATCGAATGACTTCATTATCACAAAAATGCGCTAGTGAGCAGCTTTTGCGGTACAGCGTTGCCTTGTCAAACCCCATTTCCTATGAGCATGGTGATGCTCAATGGAAAAAACTGTTTTTCTCTCTGCTGTAGTTTCGGTAGCAGTCAGCCAATATTCGGGCGGGTCCATACCTTGGTGGACGAGCGCTGCAGGAATTGCATTGATTTCACGCCGTCAAGCGCTTTTTCATAGTCAGCGAAGATCAAAACACGAGGCTTAAGGTATTCCCTACACACTCCAGTGACCCGTGACACAGTTTGGATGTGGATCATGCAATAGGAGGCCGTCATACACGTTTTCTCCAAATTATATTCTGGTGTTCTCAGCATGTCACGTCTTCTGGGAACCGTCGTAAATTTGTTAAATGAACAAGTGCCTTAACCCTTGTTAAGTATGATCAGCTATTCTGTAATATTCAGTAATCAATACTTATTCTCTTCTATTTGGTCATCTTCTCATAAGCAGGATGGAAAACATCAAACAGATCACCATCTTTACTTCAGGTACTTGCAATTGTCTTTCTCGAAGCATAACCTATCAACCATCCCCAAAGAGTAAAATTACAGAGGACCACATGTCTACCAGAATATCCACATGAAAGTCTCTATTTAAGCATTAATTTTCAGTATCACTAATCATAACACAAATCGAAAAAATAACCAGTTATTGATTCGAGTTCAAGACTTGGAGCAGAATCTCATACACCACCGAATCTATAGATGTTCATAGATATATAACCGAGTTTGCAAGCGCTTTGGACGTTCCCCCCATTTTACAGATTTTGATGCATTCGCCAATTAATTGGCCTAAAATTTTGCTCTTCATAGTCTTCTTCTTTCAGCTTTGAATTCCTTATTCGAGTAAAACAAAAGAAAATTGACTTAAGCAGTAGAACTATGATCTCAAAAGCTAGATCGTCTTGTTTTTACAATTACTGATTACCAAATAAATACTCAATTCAGAGAACACAAAAGTTGCTATCTAATTACGCTCTCCAATAAACGATCACATTTGTTGCAGTCATACCGTCGCGATTACGTTAAGAGACTTGAAACGATTTCTTCTGTACCAAGTTTTGTTGTTTTCTAGCTCATCAAATTTCATTTTCTTTTTCCATTGCTGTTGCTTTGATTTTGTGGATACGTAATTGTAATAAAAATGACTTTTGAAGGTTCTCTCCTGAAATGTTATACCTATCTACCATTTCTGTAGCATAAGTTCTTATATTTTTTGTTCAGAATCAGATCGAGGAGTCCTACTCAAAACAGAGGCGAAAGAAAGAATTGCAAGTTGAAGTTGAAGAGTTGAGGAAAAAACTCACTGAGATTGATACAGCTAAAAATAATGTAAGTTTGTTGTGAAAATTTATATAAATTATATTAACACGTGGAACACGTACGTAGAAAGAGTGGTGGGCGAAACAGGTGTCGGCAGTGCAACGGATTAGAGTACTCGACGCGGACAGGGTGAAATGCGATCGAGTTCCGGCTGACGCAAAAGTTTTGCAAATCACTCAACATCATCGGGCATATTCGTAACGTTATACAACCGCTATAAAGCGGGTAAATATGAATAATTTTTGTCTTTGACATGTATGTTAACACTGTATAATGTTTTACAATATCTAGATGTTAGGTGCTGGATATTTCACATACTTGATACATGGAACTTAATCCCGTCACATTCAGTCATCATATTTCAGCATGCACTTTCTTGGTTGCGAAAGTTTTTTTTGGACGGTCATTTCACCTAACCTGCCATTAGCTTTAATGTCATGTTTATTATTTGTAGTTTAGAAAAAAGTTGGCAAATGCATCACATTCCAAAAATACATGACCAGAAGTTTGGATGTTAATAAATATCAGACTTTTTTATAAGGGCAGACAGCAGAAAGAAGACTGTTGAAACTGAAGTTAGTGTAACTATTGGAATAAGCAAAAACTTGTGGGAACTTTTTAAAAGTTCCATTTTTTGATACCTTTACGTCGTTTTTTATCGATAGTTCTTTGTATATTAATCTCGTTAATTTCAAGCCAAAATACCTATTGAGCAGTATATCTCGCGGGTGTGTCAATTTACCTTTGCTGGGGAAAACATTTCGAAATTTCTAGTGCCATCAATGATATCAATAGGATGAACGTGCTCGTATGATGACAATCGATTGTGGGGAGATGGCTTAAGCGATTCAAAGAAATTAGTTTTGATTCTGAAGACCCGCCTCGTTATGGCTAGCCATCTGTTTCGGATGGAAGTGGCTACCGAGTCGCTTTGGATGCTGAGTCTTCATCGAGCACTCAAGATTTGGCTGAAGAGCTTGGTGAGACGCAACGGATCGTTTTCAACAAAGCTACATCAATTCGATCTTGTCCACAAGGAGCCTCTTCAGGATCCGCACGAGCTTTATCTGATAATGCCTTTCTCGATCAATGCAACACTTTTAAATAACGTCGATTTGAGTCATCTAATAAAGTCGAAGAAGCATGTCAAAAGTTTTTCGATTCAAAAGAGCCGGAATGCTATCTCGAACAGATCCAGAATAGTGAGGAATGACGGCAGAAAGTTGTGGTCTTTACTATGAATAATAGTTTATCGTTGTTTTTGTTGTTAATTTACGCATAAAGTTAGAACTTTCAAAAATTTTCCAAAACTTTTTACTCAGCCCCAATATTATGTTTTTCTGATCAGTAGTCCCCAAATTCATGATTTAGTTGAGTGAAGAGTTACGCACAACATCAAAAGAGCTCACGAAAGTGAAGTGTCAACTACAGTCGAACGATGTTGAGCTTGAACGGGAGAAGAAACTAGCTGAGAGCCTCAACAAGTATTTTCCTTCCCTTACCATCTTGTTGATCCAGCTAAATGATTTGCTGCTTGGTTTAGGCAACTACAAAATCTTGTTGAATCACACCATCTCGAGAAGGACTCGTTCAGTCGAGTTGAAGAAGAACTAAATAAGACTAAGGAGCTGTACAATAGCAGCAAAACGGCAGTCGAACAACTGGAGAAAGAAAGGAATGAAGTAAGCTCTATTTCCTTCCTGAGAACTTTGCTAGTCCGGTTCGCAGTGTATATGTGCTAGGCCAAAAATCTGTTACTTCAAGAACTGTTAGCCCATTCCGTATACAGCGTCGCATTGATATAACTATTGATTTCACTTTCATTTTCCACTTCATCTGATCCGTCTGGCAGTTTTTTTTTTTCAATGTGCGGGACCCATTACTTCTAGCATTCGATCCGCTTTCATTAGTTTTTTCGCTTTCTTTTGAACGTCGTAGAATATCTTTCATTTCGAGTGTTTTCTTTATTACATTCGTTATTACAGTTATTAGTTATTACATTCGTTTCGAGTGTTTCTTAAGACCACAGCTCAAAGTTCAACATGCCCTTGCAATCAATTTTGAGCCAACCAGTGTACAACACTTTGTGGTTTCGTGAGTTTTTCACTGGACATAGAGTGTAAAACGTACGTCGTCGCTAACTCTTATTTTGGGGACTGGAGCACCCACAGAAATTAGCAAAAGACGAGAAAGGGCAACTGCCCGACTGACGAGATCGCAAGATCGAAACACGTGTATCGGGCTCTATAAGTCAGCCCTCATTGACAGACCACTGACATGCGTGGCTCAAATAATGATGATCGGACATATTGAAATTTGAGCTGTGGTCTTAAGAAAACACTCGAAATGAAAGATATGTTATATTAAATATACTAGCCACGAGCATTCGAGTGTACAACACTCTGTGTTTGGTGAGTTCTTCACTGGACATAGAGTGTAAAAGTACGTCGTCGCTAACTCTTATTGTGGGGACTGGAGCACCCACAGAGATTAGCAAAAGACGAGAAAGGGCAACTGCCCGACTGACGAGATCGCAAGATCGAAACACGTGTATCGGGCTCTATAAGTCAGCCCTCATTGACAGACCACTGACATGCGTGGCTCAAATAATGATTATCAGGCATCGTCATAGAATACTGGTTGACCTCGTCTTCTTGCTTTCTCGAGGATAGCGCGCCTGTGGCGTTCCATGGGACGTTTCTTTGTTGACTCCGGAGAGTGTTTGACAGATCAGCCCCACGACGAGCGTCACAGCCTTTCGGTCACGACCACCTCCCCACCTCACTATTGACTTGTGATCAGTAATGAATTTTGACACGGGAAATATTTCCTAAAGATCGGCGTTTTTTTCGATTCGTTAAATGGAAATTCAGTCAAAAGACTCAAAGAATAGTATTAAATGGCAATAATAAACACTACTTACGGGAACTACAGTGCTCGTGCGTTACGGAATGGGTTGATTACAGATGAAGTGCAGAATCTCATGCTGCTCCAAGAAGCCACAATTCAACCATATAACATGAATGTTTAGACAGTAAGCAGCAATGAACACCTTTTCTACAAAAAAAAAAGGGGTAAAAAACATTGAAGACATTCCACCGCATTTCAACAGCATCCTTTTCTACGCTGCAAGTGGTTTTCTAGAGCACTACAACTTTTTCAGCTCAGCAAGAAATTCGAACAACTGTCTTCGGAATATGAAAAACTAAAAGAAGATCAACGGCCCTCTATCAGGTCAGACGGATTTTTTTCCATGAAGATTATTCACAATATTTACAATGCCTAATTATTATTAGGTGTACAAATATGACTCGCCGTTTTTTCTGTAATAATAGTAAAGGCGGATATGCAGATTCTTTTTCTTGTTTGAAAATATGTTAAAAGTGCTATTTAGATATGCGTTTTTAAGGTTCCTTTCTGCTAGACTGCGACAAATAAATATTCTACCCCATTTGCTGGATAAGAATTTTTGTAGTAGTTTGACTAGTCATTCGGAAGCTTAAATCTCCGGATAGAGTATTAACTGGTTGGTTTACCAAAACACTTTTTATAACACTGTAAAATGCAAAACAAAACTATGTTCACATCTGCCGCACGCTTCATTCTTAACACGCATATAACTTGCTGGATGCACGAAAAGCACATGAATGTGTAGAGGAAATTTTGCGGTGTCTGAGTCAATCGTTTTATCTGGGGTTTCCTACAAAGCTGAGATCGCCCCGCTCCCTAACGCGTAAATTAGCAGGTGAACAAGAAAGCCGATTACGTGAACCTTGCCCTTCTTTACCTTGCTACACTGAAATGAAATGGTCTCTCCTAGGAATCAAGCACAGCGTTAATATTATTGAAACTTAGGCTATTGAATAATTATCAATAGTGTAAAGTAAGAGCTTTGGCCGGCGAGGTCTAACGCACAAACTTTTATTTCTCCTGCATCATTATCAGGAGACCTTCAGTCTAAGAAATGAGTTTTGTCCAGCGAAATATAAGCATAAGAAAAAAGACGTGTGGTCGTGTAGGGCATAATTTTAATTTGTATTTACAACGTTAAAGAATAGTGTTTTGAAAAGCGGCCACGTACAGCTCTTGTCAGAGATTCAAAGTTCCGAATGATTGCTAAGACTCCACTGAAAAATTTGTACTTTTCCGTTAGCCAAGCGCCATTTCGACTCCTTGTAAAAACGTATTTTTGATCGTCTTTAATGTTCAGACAATCAATCGATAGCTTATATCAAAAGAATTTGGATGGTGTATTTCATTCTAAAAAACGCCTTGTCACTGCGCTGAAAGAGCAAGAATAAAACTTTGTTTCTCATCAAAAGGTTTCCCGCTGACTGGGGCCTCTCTCTTACAGTTTTATATGCGAAACGATAGATCAGATCTCAAGAATTCCAATAATGTTTTTGGTTTCTTAAACAGACTTCTCAGTGCTTCAAAAAAACAAAAGAAAATTAGGTTTCGCACTCGTTGATCATTTTCCAATTTTGCCAAGCTCAGTTTTTTTTGGCTGTTACAGTGTCATACGAGGTCGATATTCAAAACCAACTAGATCATTAAAATTCTTATGATTCAATCTATCGACGAATTACGAAAATTCCAAAGGAAAAGCTTTGGTCAGCGAGAAATCTTCAAATGAGGAACAAAAATTTACTTTTGCTCTTTCAGCTAAATAACAAAGCCTTTTGAAGATGGAATAAACCGTTCAAATTTTTTTGATTCAAGCTATCGAGTGTTATTTAATCGCCAGAAACAAGCGCGAAATAAGTTTTTCTAAAGGGTCGAATTGGCGCTCGGTTGACGAAAAAATACCAAAAATTCTTGTCCGGCGAATGAGATCGAATATTCATTGATTGACGTCTAACGGAAAAGTGCCGCTTTGATTCTCGTAGAATAAGGAGGCACTGAAAGAAAAATTGATACAAAGAGAGAGTTGGTGACAGATTGTAAAATTTCGCTACAGAACAGAGCTAGAGCGGCGATACGAAGAAATTCGATACAGACTCAACACAGCCCTTGAAAAAATTCACGAGTATGAGGTTAGTGATTTACTGCTATACGATCAGTTTCCAAGAGGAGCCAGTAAAAACCATTATATCTTCAATTAATCACTTCACTTGGCAATACTGCCTAGTAGGTAAAGAGTTAATCAGCTGAATCCAACTAAATCATAATATTTGGTCGTTACCATTGCGTGGTCTTTGCCAAACATTTGCTCTTTCTGCGGAAAATCATGGTTTTTGAATAATTTTTGGTTGGAAAACACTCATGTGAACGGAATATACGAAACTCCTTCTAGTGATTTACCGTGTCGTCGTGCTAAGTAGGGATTTTGATGGTCTTAAACTCTCATATACCGATGACAAACAACACTATCATTGCAGGGCTAGCAAGCAACAAAGCTTCTCACAAAAAGTAGCAAGCATAGTAGCGCTCGCATAGAATGTTAGATGCCCCTGGTTTTCCATAACGATTAGCCATGACGTTTCTGGTGCACAACATGTATAACTAAGAACTTCAATGGAGCGTTAGCGTTGGCCATTAATCAAGGTGATAGTGGTGATGTAAACTGGAGATTTCATACGGATATATATATACATATATATATATATATATATATATATATATGTACGTGCATGCACATATATATATATATATATGTATTTACATGCATATATATACATATACATAATTTCGCCATTAATATTGCAGATTGTAATTGAATCGGCTAAGAAAGCGGAAGACTCAACGCTCAGTGAGGTTCTACAGCGAGATCTCATTCAGGTCATCTATAATCATTGAGCTATTATCGAGTTTATAGTCATTATTGCATCATCAGGGAATTTGGAATTCTGTCTAATGTCATACCCGTGAATGTATCTATCGATGTATCTTGACGTGCTCTAGAGATGTATAATAGATAAATGAGCAACTTCTCAAGTGAGATAGTATTCACGTCGTCGAAGTCTATAACTTTCTTCTTCATTTTCAGCTGAAGGAATACAACGAGCATCTCGAGCGCCAATTCAAAACTCAAACTGAAATTATCGAAACTCTTAAAGATAAACTCATAAAAGTCAGTGGGGTCGTTGTTTTTATACTATTTTTCGCAGTCCAAATAGGAATCTGATACCGCCGTTTATTTCAGCAGAAGACCTTTGCTGACTTGATCCAAAAACTCTCTATACAAGGGGATATACAGGTTGTGGAGAATGAGCTGAACAAGTACTTGAAGTCCGTTGATCGTGATACTGGACGGTTGGCTGAGAACTTCATTTTTCTTCTCGGGGTAGGTCAAAATTTTTGCTATGAAGCTCCAAGTAAGTGGAGAAGACTACAGTGATAAGATAATGTTAGTTTTTACACGTCGATATTGAATAAGCACTCAACGTCGGAGCTGCAACAACTATTGGGTGCAGAAATTACATCATTTCCACTTCTACATTCATGTATCTCGGCCCAGAACTATACTACTTGCCATGAAATCCATAGGAATTTAATGAAAAACTAGAGGTCTCGTTTCACCAATTTGAACTTCTAAGTTACCCCACAACTTTCGCTGTTTTTCCACAGACTTTCCATTAAGCCTTTACGAGGTTTGGTATTACATCTTAGTGTTATACGTAGGTTTCGACGGTTTCGCCCGTCTTGTCGGTATCATACTCCCTATAGCAAATGTAGCAGAGGAGGAAGATGCCACGGTGCTCGTCAATTAAAATATCACGTGTTCCACCTCCTTTCGTTCAGTCCATGTTTTGTGGTTGTTGTTGTATTTTTAACATTGTCTTTATTCGACTGACTTTTGCTTGTCTTTATCGACTGAATTTTGTTTCAGAACCTCGTTAGATCTTTCAATATATATACATATTCCCCAGACTATCGCTGTTTTTCGTTCGAGCTCGCATTTCCAACACGAAAGCACTGAAGCAAGCGATATTTCGTCCAACAAGAGGCGTTGGTGTTCTGCCGCATATTGACGGTCTTTGCAAGTGCTTCACTTGAGTTGAATGCCAAAATTTCGTTGTTATTTTTCGAAAGTCCTTGTTTCAAACGCGTTTAAAACTGTGAAATGTTTTTGGAAAATAGTACGTAGACTTGAAGTCATTAGCAAAGTCACTTCTGCAAATATCTAAGTTCAATTCTTCGCAAGATTTCTAGTTATCGAGGAAATAGGTATCAAATGTCAAAAAGTAAGGTTCAGGTAGTGTTGCTCTACTCACAGTCTCTGAGTCGGGCATTATTATCCAACAGCAGTTAGGCGTCAAACTTGGTGAATGAAAAGCAATTGTGCATCCACTTTTGAAGTAGTGATTGCATTCAGCATCATATGGCGATCTCAAACCCCTTACTTTAAGCAATCGGCCAAAATTATCTCTAGTTAAAGAGGCTTGAAACCTACAAAAAAATATTGAAATCTCGTATTATTCTATTAGAACTTGAGTAGTACTAAACGTTTTTTTTTCGAAATTTTTATAATGTTATAGACTTTTGAAGCAGTAAATGTTGGCGCAGATCATTTTTTTTTCTGATATCGCCGTTTTTCTTGATTTTTCTTCCAGAACTGTTCAACAACACTTTGTTTTCAGTGTGCATCAAAGATTAGAATGGGATCTCCAATTGTTCCTCTGGAAATCAACACAACTCATCAGAACGTAAAATTTCCTGTTTCTTGATTAATAGGCAATAAACTCTTTTCAAATTCCTCGTCAGATCTATTATGAGACGTTGTCGTAACGAATAAGCTTTCATTTCACAAATAGCCACTAAGATTAGCTGAAATCGGTTTTGTGGAGCTCGGAGAACCTTGTTCACTCACTCCTCAAAATACTCATAGGATTTTCGGATCTTTTCTAGAATCTGCCGCATTTTTGGTACTGTTCTATTATGGCGCCGCCACTTGAGACCTTTGGTAAAAGCGTATTCTTTGCAGTTATATGATAAGTGTATGATTATCTGATAGCTTGAATCAAGTGAATTTTAAAAGCATATTTTATTCTTCATATTGCTTGTTTTTAACGCCGCACCAGTCAAAATGAGATTTTGTTTCACATTCAGAGATTTTTCGCGTGATAAAATTTTTTCATAACAGAATTTTGACCATTAGACAGAGTAAATCTTTCTGACTGAACCAAATGTTTGCTCTATGGAAAGAACTTCTTAGAGCTCTGCAATTCGCACCCTAGCCGACTAGAAGTGCTCACTGTGTGTGAAACCGAATATTCTTTCGTACATTACAAAGCTCGAAGAAGTCTTTTCCGAAAGCCAAATACACTATTATAATTGGAAAGATTTTCTCTATCTATTATTATTTATTAATAACTCATTAATAGATTAGTAGCTCAATAGAACACAACTTATCCAGTGAGAAATCTTTAGATGAGAGACAAAATTTTGTTTTGATTGGTATGGCGCCAAAAATAAGTTATTTGAGAAATCAGGCATGCCATTAGAATTCGCTTGATTAGAGCTATCGATAAACTGTAGAAATGATTTGCAAACGCAAAAAATACATTTTCACCAAAGGCCTCAAGTGGTGCCGCATTTTTAAACATCCTTTTTTAAAATCCTACCGCATTTTTTAAACATCATATTTTACTGTAGAAATCAGATAATGCTGTTTTCAAATGTCTTTATTTTTTCTGTCTGAACGTATAAGCCAAAATCAATATCAATTTGGCCTATGTCTAAGCCTAAGCCTAAGCTTAAGCCCAAATGCGGCAGAATTCGAGAAAAGATCCGAACTTTCTTTCTTACTGTGCGTGAAACCTAATATTAGATCGCAGCAGTAAAATTCTAAGTTTAACGCACTTATCTGAAGTACTCTTCGCATTGAAACTACAATCACTCTATCATAAAAGAAGCTGGATTTCAATGTGTAATAAACCATCTATTTCGCCGCTGTTTTAGAGCTAACGCGGTCCATTTGTATGTCTCATCCCCATAGTACTGAAATTATTGTTCGCTCTGTTGTTGCAGATCCGCCCTTATAGTTCAGTGGATTCATCAATGAAAGGTCTTTCAAATAGCAGCGAGGATATTTCACCGGATAGTGATGGTCCGGAGTGGAACGAACGGAGGATTTCGCTGAAAGGTTCGTCACACAGATGGAGACAATTCCATTATATGTGAATTACAAGGATTTTCCATGCTAAGTCGACCCGACATTGGAATAGTAGTAGTGGTAATCGTAATGGTAGACGTAGCCGTTCCATGGCTAATGTTTCGGTGATTTCGTCTTCTTTAGAGCCTGGACGCATGTTATGAAACACTATTCATATGATTCGGTGTTTAATTGATGACATTTGAACCCGCCTCTCATGGCTGGTCAAAAATGAAACGAAGAATATCTTCCTACTCTCACTTGCTAGTGACATATTCATGCTCAAAGTTCATTTTTGGAATTCCGTGTTTACCCAAAACGCTAGGAGTGCATGCGGCGCATAGTTTAGAGGTGCTCTGCCTCGCACACAATGTCGACGGTTCAATCTCGCGCTTATGGCTCACCAAACCATCCATTGCTTCGGGGTCGGTATTCTGGTACCAGACTGGTCGCAGACATGTCTTTCAGGATAAGCAGCACCGATTCGATACATCGAGAGACCACCCGCGAGTCTTTGTAAAGGCCAAATATGCATTCAATCACCAACAACGAAGTTAAAAATTGAAGACGAATTCATGGCGCTTACCTTAGGGATTGTCAACGCCGAGAGCTTCATCCTTTCATCCAAAACGCTTCGAGAGTGTTTACATTGATAATGACTGCTGCGCCAAAGTCGTGCCAGTCACTTCAAAATAACTGCCATTATGCCTTTGTGCCTTATGCTTATCTAGAAAAGTACTTTTTCGAGATCTGAATTTAGTCATATAGGTGCTCTGTAGTCCGAGAAAGAGTGGTCTACCGTTTCGCCAATGTATTTATCCCCGCATGCCTTGCATGATATTAAATGCTGTGCCCAAACTTACACAAAGTTCTTTTTCGTTTTAGCAGACCATATGATTGTCTGATTGCACAAACAGTCATAGAAGCCGTGGCGGGTTAATTCACAGTGCACTGTATTGGATGAGTGCTCAAGAATTGACATAGAGCTTTCAGTACCACTTATTTTAATGCAACCCCTAATAGCGTTACTGACTTTGTCTGATATAAAGACGGCTCGAAAAGGATCTTTTCATGATTTGAAATATTGTTTTGGGGCAAAACTCTAACCTTTGACCTAACATTGGTGGCTGGTGCATCGTGCCCATTAGAAATGGCTATTTTTCGTGTCTTTTTCAGCGAATCATTCCTCGACTCTTCTCCTGTGTACACATTTCTGTTCGTTCAAGACATGTTTTTAATAGGTACGTTTTTGACGAGGCACTCGTGACCTGGTACCTTTTCTCGTTTGGTCTTATGATCTACCTTGGAGGGAGAGGGCTTAAAATGTCATCGATATTCTACCGAATTATACGAGTAGTGTTACATAACATAAGTACAGGCTCTGAACTAGACTAGTCGCCGAACATTACCCATCGAACCACTACAGCAGCAACTATCACCACTACTAGTGCTACTATTGCCAACCTCGCGTGGACTAAACACTGGAAGTCTCTCAAATTTGCATATGTTATTACGCCAGAGTTTTAGGTAGACAGTATTTCAAAAATATTTTTTTTCTTAAGCTTAAGATCTTCAAAAAAACTTATGAAAGCTAACACATATGCAATGATTTTAGTGCATATGCGGCGAAAAATTACACACCTCATCTTTGAGCACAATGTGTCACTTATTAGCTTATACATTGCTTGAAATACAATAAATGTGCTACTCTACTGTAGAGTATCTGGGCTTCTGTCGCGTGTGAAACCAGGATATGTGATACCGCAGGTTATAGCTCAAACATGGTCATTGACTAGCTACGCATCTTCTCCAGTTATTAAAATTAACGGCTTCAACAACATACAGTGAATGTATAAGGATCGGAGAATCAAATTAATGCACCAAGTTCGAAGCGTATGAGTACATGCTACTGAGATTAGTCAAGTTTATGCCAGTGAAGAGAAGGGTAAGCTGAAAATACGGGGCAGTAGAACAAAATAGTTAAGCACTCCACGAGACCATAGACCCAACCCTCTATGTGTCTAACCCCTCAGAATGTTGCTTCTAACGGTGGAGCGTATGGTGTGTATTAATGGCGTCCAACTCGAGCGTTATCGCATGACGCTAGGGTAAACGCCAATGTTACAAACCACTATCTCTAGTGCTAGATGCAACACGCTGGGGTGTTAGACTTGCAGAGGTTTGGGTCCGTGGTCCCATGAGGGTTAAAAGATGGTGGCGACTAGTCAGTGTTTCTACTAATGCGCAAGTGGTAAAATACAAAGACAGTACAAAACGTTTTTCAATTAACCAGGGAACAACAGCATGATAAAGCTATCATATCTTCGCCTCGTTCAAAATAAGAGTTTGAGAGTATTCACCGTTAGGTAGTGAATGATCTGTGCAGGAAATCAACATCGATGGATTTTTACCAACGAGATATCGATATGTTGTAGCGTGATGAGATGCTGATACTCCGAAGTTTATCCTTATTGACTAAGACTAATGAAGTAATTTAGCAAAAGTAACAACCGTTTAGGAAGACATAGTGGTGTCCCTATAACGCACTGCTGATGCTGGCGGATGATAAATTGTGCCAGAAGTCCTACTATATTGAAATATTAGCGCATTTGAATGTAAAATAATTTTGAAATTCATCGCAAAAAGCACACCTACTTCCACCGCAATATCGCAAATGGGTTACCAATAATAGCTTTGTTTGAAAATTTTCTCATAAAGTAGTAATTGCAAGTCAACAGTTGTTTTCATTACATTTATTCATTTCAGAAGTTCAATGTGGTGCTGATTTTGGACAAAGACTTGGACTAACGAATTCCTCATGAGAATATGTTTCTAAATTCTACCTATATTTTTGAAATATAACAGAAAATATCATAGCACAACTTTCTTCTCATCCACCTTGTGGTCGTAAGAAGTATTTATTTTCATTAAATTTCTCATAGTTTACTGTTTGTAGAGTTGGATTTACTACCCGACAGTAGTGTGACACTTTACTTCCAGGTATCCTCACTAGAATGAAAGCTCCTGCTGATTCAACTTTCTTCCGATCTTCGATTATTTATGTTTATTATTATTATTATCTTGGGTGCGCCTTCCTTTCGTCTACAGCAATAGAAGATACCGGTTCATCAACTATTCCTCGTGTACCTAATTTCGTCAGGAGACGTTTCTTACTATATGTTCTTTGTTGATTTTTTGCCCAGTATGTTTTACCTGTTAACAGAAAAAGCTGTTGGTATGTTTTGTCTGAAAAATTGTGATAACGTTCTAGATCGCATACAGTTGTCACGAAATTCCTTATCGACGCGAAAGTTAGGAGTCAGGCCAAAGCGAGTTTTACTAGAGAAGCTACTTCCGACTGTACTAGCTTCCAATACAAAAATCAAATCTCTTAAACATTTGATCTAGCTTCATAGTACATTAGTTTTGATTCCAAGTTTTCCATTCCATGACTTCTGTTCATAGCATTTGATGGATGTTGCTTTCAGTGCGATAACTCATATTCGTTCAATAAGTCCTTCTGGAATTGAAACATGCATGCTACTCTCTCCGTTCTTATCATTACTCTGGATTGGTCATGTTTTTTCGTTGTTGACAATGAATACTAAGCAGCCTAGAGGTAGATTCTCTACGCACTCAGTTCAAACGCATTTTATTTTCTCAGCATTACAACTTACAGATCACTGAGAACATTCTTTGAGAAAGAAGGCTTAATCTTAAAGTTCTCACGACAAAGTACGAGTTCTTTGAGCTTGGTGAGATTTCGATGAGTTGTGAAATATGCGTAAATCGAAATCAGTACTTCTGATTCTTTTGTTATACACTGATTTTTCACTTCTTGACGTCTTGAATTAGTAGAGATAAGGCGTTGTGTAAAGTTTTAAGGAACAAAAAATAGATTGAAAAGATGAGGTAAATGCGAAGGCGACTTGGTAAATCCATACGATTGGCAGACCAATGTTTGTTCAAAGCGAAGCAATTCTTCTTAACATTACGGTTATAAAAAGCTTGATGCTTTGTTACCGCAAAACCCATCAAAAATATTCTTCTTGGTGAAAAAGACTGAAAGTGTCCAATTATCGGATCGCTCGAGAAATGCTGCCTGATTTCAATACTTGCACTGAGAGAAAAAGGAGGGAAGACTGGTTACAGGGTTTCTTGTTGTGAGTCCAGCTTCTCGTATGCCATCATCAAAACTGCCATGAGCTTTAGAAGCGAGATTAAAGAGAAGATGTCACAAGTACAAGAATGACAGTAATAAATCAGAACGAATTCATTTTTACTGTTTTTTTAGAAGTACTATGATTTTATAAATACGCGTCCTAGAGTATTGTGTAGGTTCTACATCAGACGGGAGTTTTGGGTCAGACGTGCATTCAACTAGTACCTAATGTCGAATGTTTTGCATTGCACTCAATAATCTTAGATACACTTATAAGTTGCTGACATTGAGGCGATAATCAGTCAGAATTCTTTTTATTTGACGGCACTTGCGGTGGTATGATGTTGCAATATACTCAATAATGTGGAGCGCTGTGCAGAAACAATTGCGTCGACCGGGATTCGAACCCAGATCTCACTCTTTCCGGGAGCGTATGCTAACCGTTGCACCACCGACGCGATTGAGTCGATAGTTGAGAAGTGAGCTAGTCGCATGCACATTGGGTGCATCTGATTTGCTTCTGTGTGCGCAGCAAGCTCCTCATTAACAGCTAACATACCTAATGGACACCATAATGTTTGTTATCACGGCAGTTATGGTCCTCTAGAACCATCGATTCGTCGTTTTCCTACTGATCACCGAATGCTAATCAAGCATTCAATCCAATGCGGGGCTGTGGCTGGGCTGTAGAACAGGTATTAACCAGTCGAGTAAGGCTGATCAGCAGCAAAAGCTTCGTGATTTATCTTTCGTGCCGTGATCTGTTATTCTTATCAAATTCATAATAATGTTACGCGATTTGCAAACCATTCGCTCGCTTCTACTCGGCTTTGGAGCAAAGTCTTCTGTCATATTGACATCTCTGCCTTAGGCATAATCGGAGCATTCAAAGATATTCATCTAATGATTATGACTATCTAATCAACGACTAATCATTATCCAATGATTATGAACTCGCTAATCATAAGAATCGACATTTCAAAACTTCACCGCAGAAAGATATTTCTACGCACTCTTGAAGTGAGTCAGTATTCGTTCAGTCAGGTTAGAGCCTAATGTTGGACGAACAGCATCATTAATAAAGGGAAGGCGGTATTGTTGCTATCGACTTCTCTCACATGATTTCGTATACCTGTCGTTCAATTTTGCTATACTCTTCTTTGTTGAATCTTTCATATGAAATTTGTAGCAAGTAGCGCTAAAGCTGCTCTGCGGTATGATTATACTCCTAGTTTCTGTTGTACACCGCATCATCCGCCAAACTCTTCAGAAGAAGGCCAGAAATGTATAAAAAGCTATTTCTTACCACGTAAAATATTCTCAACCTGTTAACGCCGTTATGTATCCTCTTATCTCCTTTGTGCTGCTTCATTTGTCATTCTTGACTAAGTGCACTACGAATCGCTTGATGACCGCACCAAATTTGTCTAAGGATGGGCTTGATAGCCAGCAATCAGCTAAGAAAGCCTTGGAGAGCTCAACATTATTTGCAACCGCTCCTTAAGTACTCCTTAGTCTCTTGAAGAATCGAGTGAGTGCTTACAGAACCTCTCATGCCGCCACGATGCACAAACTTCGCCCACTCGAAGAAATATGTGAAAACTCTGTTCAGTTATCAATGTATTCAAAGTGCCTCTTGTTCGACATTGAACTGGTTTCGGGTTGCTTCAGCTCAAATGCATTGCTCCTATTCACCCTTTTACTAAGTCTTTCTGTTTCGTTTGGTGTCAATTCTCACTTCCTCATTTGTTAACTCATCTTTGCATTTACCTATTTTCCTTCCGCCTGTTGTTTAGATGTAGATGCATGGAGCAATTTGATTGGAAGAGTTTGGGGTTTGCTCACAAGCGACGTGAACAGTGAAAAGCGAACACCGTATTTCTCCACATCTCACTTCTAAATATATTTGCAAGTATTTTGATCAACCAAGGAGTTCAATAGGAAACCGTTACGTTGCCTAGTTTAGAACACAAAAGTGGAATGGAAAGTATACAGCGCACAGCAACCATCGGAACACGGACTTGAAACAAGTGTTTATTATATTCAGTGGAGAAGAATTTATTATGACGTTAGGCTAATCCCTACATGGACATTTAAAGCACGTGTTTTCGAGAATTGTCTCTGTCTCAGATTCATCTTTCCTATTTTCGATCTCACGCCAAGAGAAGATAAAACTACAGCAAAATTTCACCAAGGAACAGTTTCTTTAGTGTCGAGTCACAGATATGTAGTGTCGGTATATGAACACGAAGATTCAGATAAAAAAAGGCTGTATCATAGAGGAGCAAATTTTCTATAAGCGCAACGATAGCATGGGTTTCTTCATTTTCGCATAACAAAGGAACTGTCTTGTTAACATACCAATGCTATTTAGTACAGATGCTGACTACTAGGCGATCATGATTTTTTTTTATATTTACAAACGAAATGCCCCAATTGTGTACACATCAACTGTCTAATGTGCATTACAAGAGTTGTTACAACAATCAACTTTGTAAGATTGTAAGATCGAGTTTTAATTCTAGCAAACGCTCGATGCTGTTTTGCAGAATTCTTGTAACGGCGAAGTAACTCAAAGAACAAGCGCGACATACGATCTGACTTAAGCTTGTGTAGTTGATCGAATCATACATCTACAGGCTCGACGCTCGTGTTTTATGACTGCACACCTTATCAGTCAAGAACGCAGTTTAATGAAAATTGTCACATGCCCAAGTTAAGTCTACAAACCAAGCAGAGTTCAGCTGGGGAACTAAATTTTCAAACCGGATACCCTCCGACAGACCACCATAGAATTGATTCTTGGGGCACTCCAAGCCGCTTGCAATTAAAATCCACTACGGCACCTCATGATCAATAGCCTTGATTGATCTCGTAACCATTCAACGATACTCAATCCGAGAGCTGTGTGTCAAGAGCTTATTTATTTCCAGACAAAATGTGTTGGATTTCAAACAATGGTGAACCCGATTCATATGCTCTTTTCCTAAGGGTCCGTTTAACCTCAGCTCTGCTTGACTGATTTCATAGCATGACCCACATCATATTCTCCACTCTGTGCAGATCCCGGCACCCTATGCGTTGATTCGTTTCCTCATAATAGGTATCTACGGAAGCCTTGGAGCTTTTTTGCGTGCCAATGCGGCTGTTGTTTGTAAATTTGCTTATCACTGTTACAAATTTCGTTGAATGTTGGTCTAGTCGATTTTATCCGGTCTCTGAGTGGCCAGCAGCGTTCTCATTTGGATTAAAGAGAATGAGCCTAACCTCTGGGAACTCATTTATACCACGGAGGGTTGGAACGCTTTTGGTGTGTTCAGATGGGCAACAACTTTTTGTCAAGGTACTCTCCAGTATTACACCACATTTCATCTTATGAATGCTCATTCTTCTATAAAAATTCACGATTAACAAGGCTAGTTGTAGATTTGAGAATTCTCTTTGAAAAAGTGAACACTCAAACATGAGAAAATATCTTATTGAGCAGTGCACTTGGACAGTCTAGGTTCAGGATCACACGGTCGGTACCAAGGACCTGTGAATGCACTGGGATTTTTTACTGCAACATGGAAGAAGTCGCTATAAAGTTCAAAGATTAGAGAGATTAAAGTGATTGTTGAAAATTCGCCATTTCAGCAGATTCTCAGTGGAAGTGTAGTTCAACGATCCTTGGAAACCACAATAGGATTACGTATGAGACCGTTTTTTTTGGATTTTGAAACATTCACTACGCTTCTCCGTCTTACTCATTGGACTCCCAAAAAATGAAGCTTTGATTTTCTTAACAGAGGTACTTCGGACCGGTTCGGCCGGGTAGTGGATGAGAGGATGGAGGCGAACTGAAAGGGACCGTATGCTTCTCCGATAATCAAATAGATTGAGGAGATAGAAATCCTATTTCTAATGCGCCAATTTAACACCATCCTTTGATTCTACGAGTCAAATCTCATTCTGTAGTTCATTCTGTATAACTATCTCCTGCAATTTAACTTTTCTTATGAAAGACGAAATCTCATGTGACACAGTGGTTAGAAGTGCCCTGCGAACACAGAGCCCATGGTTCAATCTGTCGTTCGAAGCTCATTAGACCTCTTTTTCTATTAATCTCCATGCAATGTATGCATGATTGCGAGGCGCAAAAAAGTGGGAAGATGAAGAGCATACATAATGTTTTTAAGCTTAATCAGAACATTGCTGCTAGTCTCAAATCGAATTTGTACCAAAAATTTTCCGTCGCTCACTCCTCCCTCAAAGTGGTTTGCCTTAAAAGCTTAGATATGGAAGAAATGGAGGAAAAAACACACTTTCAGCTCAAAAATTGTCATAATAGGGTCTCCAAAGGGTTAATGGAGCCTCAGGGCGATGAATGGTTACAGTAGGGACGGATACGAAGCATCGATTTCTTACCCGATATGTGGCAGGAAGTTACCGAGGTCGATGGAGGATACTCTGATTGATAATTTTGTCTTTTATTCGGAACAAAGTATTGCAAAATTCACAATGAAAAATCAAAATATTCTGAAAGATCATATAGGATCAATAGAAAACATTAGAGCGTACATCCTACGTTTTTCTGCTTCATTGCTTGGGCCCTTTTGATCTCCGATTCAATATGATTGAAATAGGAGCCGCCTTCTTCCCAGTCATATGGTGCGTTCACTGAAGAACCAAAGCCAGGACAAATCTGAATATTGACAAGTTAATTACCAAAATAGTCATCTTTGTTCTTTATTGGTTTCTAAAGTAAATGAATTGCATCCTTAGATAGTTCTCCAGCTAATTCTACAATTATGTAAGGACAATTACGGTAGACCGCATTTTTCATGACGATAAAGGGTAAAGTCAAATCAATATTTGGTTTCTGCTGTTGCTATAGACATATTATGAGCTTTTCATGTGGTCTGTTGCGGCACTTTTACAGTGCAAGACACGTATTTCGGCATTACACCTTCTTCAATTGCACGGTACCTTTTGGTTCAATCAGTCCGTTGGGAGATATGTAGGGGAATTGACTGGACCGAAAGGCACCGCAACTGACGAGGCTGTAATGCTGAAACACGTGTCATGCATTGTATAAGTGTCATAACAGCCCTCATAAAGGCTTGATATATCTAATCAGACAATTCCATGTAGTTCCTCAAAGAAATATTACAAAATCACTGTGGATCAATTCGAGTTAACCTCTGTCTTGACATAGGAGTGTGAAAAGTTGATAAGTATGTTAGGCTATCACGATCGACAGCCAAATTTATAGCAGTTTACTTATTCCTGAGTGAAATCGCTGTTATCACCTACAAGAATAATGATAGAGCTTGCGAAGTACAGTGGTCGAAGGTGGTCTACATTGACATGTGATTATTGGTCCGTTTGTTCCTACGCCCAAACTATACAAGCCTTTCATCCCTCTCAGGTCGGTAATTGATAGCAGCTTGCCATGTTGGATCAATCACCGGCCTTATTATACAGTTAGGCTCCAGCACGTCGGTGTACAGGCTAAATACGCATTCAAGTTTCTCTAAGTACTGAAATTAGGTCAAATGAATTGTGTGTAGTGTGAAGACTAATCAACATCAAGTACTTTACCTTTCATGCTTTTGTCTTCATTCACTCATCAGTTACTGAGAGATTTGAGCAGACACTAGAAAGACTTCATTATTTCTCCGCTGGACGTTAGAACCCATTAGATCCTCCTTGCTCAAGTACGCGAAGCGCATATTCACGGACGCATTTTACTTGTAGTGCAATGAGTGAGAGAGTAACTACGAGCAGTGAACCATGAGCGGCGCGCCTCTCTCAAAATACTTTGAGCTGCAGTCAGGACGGAAATACTAAACTCCTTCACGGCTCTGACAAAGATTTTGAGGAAATGAACGCTCAGCTGTATGTCTTCTAACAATTCAACATCCAAAAATAATTTTCACTTGTGCTAAAACCTTGGAAAAATTCACCTTTGATGCTATATCATGGCATATGTTACCACTGGTAAAGTATCACATCAGTGAAATAACAAAGAAATTAGCAAAAGTAGAGAGAAACACGACCCCCCTTTTCCATATGATCTTGCTCCTTCGATAGCAAGAGAGTTTGAGTATGACATGAATTTTGTTTTTACGGCTGAGGTGATATTATTATGCCGCAGTTAATCGTTCATAGCACTACGCCTTGCTTTCAGTTCGAGAATAGGAATGACGTTTTGATCCTGTCACGTTCCTCAAAGTGACTACGGTCCGTGGGTTCATAGAAACCTATTCAACCTCTTCCAGATTAGCGCGAAATTCAGTACACTTTTAGATTCCCCGAGTTTTATGCTATTGAACAATTATTGAAAATTCTTAGAGAAGAAAAAACTTTTTTTTGTCTAATGCTCTGAAATTGGGTGCGAATGGCGGCAAATATTTGGAGAAACAACATTTCCCAAGGAATTTTCATTTATGCCACATAATTTTTCCACGTAAGTTTCAGCTGATTTTTGGAGCATCTCTCACTAGGTTTCCGATAATATTCTTACATTAAGGGCGTTTATGGTAAAAGGAAGTATGTGGTATAACTGTGAGTATCTGCAGAGTTTATTCGGTTGTCAGATTTCGATTAGACAAGATTAGGAACTATTCATCTCGAAACGCTGTCTGCTTCTTGACGATATCGCAGAAATGCGTATCTGTCAAAATATCGGATTCGGAGTTCTTTTATCTGGATTGATATAGTCTTACCTGGTCAAGTTGTCGTTGTAAAAGAGCGTAGTCTGGTTTTGAATCATATTTGAGGGCTCGTATGTGCTCATAGATTCTGTACATCTCCAGTGGGCACCCTTTCAATAATTTTGAACCGATCTCCTCTTTTTTTCTTTCAATTTCTCGATCCTTATCGTCGCTCCACATTAGTTTACCCTAGAATTTTTATAGAACAACATAAACATTATGGTAATGTCGATGGAGAACATGCATGTTTACCGCCATGAATTCGACAGTCATGTAAAGCCAAGCCCATAAATCGTCTCTTCTGCCTTGATCCAATCGCTTGTGCATATTCAACGAACAGTATTTCCTAGTACCGTGAAATGCTACCTTTCTTCTTGGTGGACGGTGCTCGATTTTTTCTTGATCGTTGAGAACTAACTATAAACAAATAAAATTTCAGCTACTACAGCAATAAAATCTTGAGTGAACAAAACACAGAAGTGGTTTTCTGGATTTATATAACCAATGAGTCCAAATGAGGTGTAGGAGTCGAGTAATCAGTGATTCAGGTTATCAGGAAGCGCAGTACTGGCTCTATCTCGCCGCCCAAGCTCTCTTGCAATCACGTAAGAGTCTCTTAGCTCGATTATCTTTGAAGGTGCAGGAAGAGTCGACTTTGCCAGTATTCTGCGGCATACATGAAGAAGAGAAACTTCTTAAGAAGGAATTAAAGTGATTTAACGGGAATACGTAGAAAAATATTTAGAGTGTTGCGAAATCTAGGGTAAAATTGCGATTAACGACTCATGCATAACAGAAATGAAAATTTGCTCTACATGGTACATTTCATTTCAAGAAACTTACGAATCTCTTACATAATCCCAAATCCAGAAGGATTACTGTCCGATTCGTCGACCAGGCAAAGTTGCTCGATTTTATGTCACGATGTAGAATGCCGGTTCGATGCAGATCGGATATGGCCTGAGTGTTACTTTCATTCAAAAGATATAGATAATAGATTTATGAAAGAAAGCCACTCTCCGAAATGAAAGTCAAATGTAATCAAGAAAAAATCCATCTCTTCAACTTCGCAATAGCTATTAAAATTTCATAATGGTAACGTTAATCCACATTTTTTCTGAGCTGTTCCCTTTAAACTATGTTTGCTTCATACCTCCAGACACTGCTTTGATAATCTTGCTGAAGTTGAGCGAGTGAATCGGTGTTGGGGCATCAGTTGACGAAGCCTTAAAACCAAAAACTCGGAGGGAAAAAGACATGGTCAGGATTAACGCTGAAAGTCTTTACACCTCATTCAAAGTGTACAATAGCTATCAATGCCACTAAAGTTGTAGCGCGAAAACCAAAGACCTTAGTAGACTGTTTAAGTTGACTTCTAATACTACCATCTTACAAATCGCTATCATCATCATTGCGAGTGAACCTATCCTTTTCCGTAAATGTCGTTGAAAGATGAATTCAAAATTCTTCCTCATTTCTATTTCGATCCAAGAGTGAGCACCAACCAAGGTAACAGGAAAATACATAGATAGTCAGCAATGTGCTGTACGAGAACATGCAGCCAGACCGTACAGCAGAACTGACACCATGTCAACAGAAAGGGAGCTCCTTTGTAAAACCAGTAAGTTTCTGATCAGTGGAAGAACAGGACTAGACAACGAAATGTGCACTCAACGTTAAATCTTTCATAAATCCCACAAAACCGATGCGGGCACAAGAGGAAAGAATTTGCAAATGGATAAGCCTTTAATTGGCGCATGTTGCACCAGAGGCCAGAGATGCGCTGAGATACACAGTGGGTTGTTCACTGATTTGAGTACAATCTTGCATTAGTGATGTTAGACTCGTATGGGAGGATAAAAACAGTGACTTGATACATGGGTATCCCATCGGCAGTCGTTGGATAGATCAGATATCTATTCAAACAACTCCGTAATGTATTATACCGTTATTTGAGTGTTTTCTGAGACCACGCTCAAAGTTCGATATATCTTGTGACTGTTATCCGAGCTAACATGTCATGTGGCCTATTAATTTGTTGTTGTATAGCCCGATACACGTGTTTCAACATTGACAGTCGTGTTAATCGGGCAGAACCCTTCGTCGTTTAGCAGATCTTCTGTGAGTGCTCCAGTCCCCACACTAAGAGTAGGCGACGGCGAACGACTTACAACACACTGCCGTCAAGTGAAAACCCCCTAATGCGATAATATTGATTGCATGCGCATCTCTCAGGGATTCTCTTCCTTGAGCATTTCTTTTTTTAATGGCAAAGATTTATCGACGTTGGTAAAAGATCAGACATTACCGTGATAAAGATATATCCATTAGGCTCATAATCATAATGTTAAGTATCTCTTTTCCACGACGTAGACGACATGCCTCATAAAAGCGGCAAAAATGTGACGACCATTGCAACACGCGAAGCTGTTCCACCTGTAATTTTATCAAGAGTATTATCAGTATTAGTCAGCTAAAATACCAAAGTTTGTGATCGACAGCGAACTCGGTAGGTTCATATGCAATGTTGAACAAGATCTCCTTTACTACACAGGATAAAAGTGTTGACAGGAAGGAGAATTGAGCTAAGCACGCAACGTGTGGCATCTCTCAACTCCTCAGAGATGGTAACGATGTCGCTTAGCACCGAATAAGGTTGATCCAAGAACATCGGTTCCACACAGATACAGCAATGCTCTAGATCTTATAAAAAAGTGTTGTAACGTATCCACTAGTTATCACTACGATTTTATCATATTTGTCCGTATCTCATGCTATGACCTACACAACTTTCAGAATATTTCTGATAGAAAACTATCGACAACGTGAATAAAATTATCGTACCTCATTTCTGAGTAGTTCGCTACGTTTACCAGTCTGATCGACAAATTCCGTCTTCATTGCTGCTCGTATACCGCCCTTTTCAACCTGGTAAACAGCGCCAAATCCACCGGAACCAATTTTTTGAATGACCTATGCAAAAAATTGATTCGACATTTTAAGCATATCACTCAGTTGCAGTGGGCACCTATCGCAATCTCTCCACAATTTATACGCAATGTACATTGTTTGCTCTCGAGCAACTTACAAATGTCGACCTTCATTGCCAGTGGCGGTATTGTGACAGCGCTTCATGACCCACAGCCATAATCACTTATATAGTCAAAGGACGAGAGAGCCACAGGGGTGCTTGTGTAGCTGTTGGAGTTCAGTCGAATGGGAATACCTAGTATAGTAGCATGCCAACTACACCCCACTCTTCCACAAATTACGTGAAAGGATCCTTGTATGAGGACACATTTCCAAAATCATATGTAACGTGCTCTCTACACTATGACCTAACCATGACAAATATACTACTCTATCTCATCTCATGAATAAAACATCAATAGACCGTATAATAGAGCTTTTATTATAAATGTGTTTAGATATTATACTGCAGCAGATTGAATTATGGTATAATCTGTAAAAATGTTTGAAGCCTTACAGAGGTTGTTAGGTCAGAGCCATATATGTCTTTCGAAGATATCGCCCTTTTCATCAGTAGCCCACGCCCCACAAAACCCAATTTCATGGCAGAGAGGAGAGACGTATGTGGTGAAAGCACAACGTACAATGGCACTGTGTTATCACCACTTTTCTCTATGGATTGCGGCTGGTAGGTAGATATAAACTGATCCGCCTCATCGACTGTTACTTCAGTCCTCGCTATAAATGAATTTTGCAGAATATATTGAATGTTTACAGCGGGGTCTGAAATAGAGTCAATTTTTCTACCAGCCGTAATCCATCGAGTGAAAAAATGGCGACAACACAATGTCATGGTATGTTGTGCCACCACCACATACGTCTCCCCTGCCTGCTATAACGTAGGGCTCTCTGGGGCGTGGGCCACTAATGGAGAGGACGAAACCCCGAAACACGTGTATGGCTCTGACGTAAGAACATCGGTAAGGCTTTAGACTTTTTCTTACAGATCGTATTGAATGTTCAAAGCGAGGTCTAGAAAACAGTCTGTGAGATGAGTTGTGGTTGTCGCTCACCATCAGATTCACCTATTATGATTGATGATTATACAAAAATTTCACTAGAAAAACTACCTTCCAATCACATATAATAGTGCCGGGGGTTATTTCAGGTTTGGAAATAGATGACCTTGCCCACATAATTGCTAAATAAAGAAAGTAAACAAGTGATAACAAAACTCATATAGTAGAAGTAGAGAGAGCGATGAAAAATAGAGCGAATAAGGTAAAAACAAAAATGGGCTGAGAATAAATTCAAATATTATCGCTTGCTGACGTTAAAGAACGTTTAAAAATGGACGTTATTGCTTGATAAATCAGAAAATAAATGAATACTTGCTGAGAGGTTCTTAACATTATCAATCAGGTTAATCAATACCCATTATCAATCTTGCTCGTTATAACTTGTATTCACATGAAATCACAGGTTTTCATCCGCGACGAAGAAGACGTAACATGGCTGCATATTGATTTGTTTGAACATCAATTCTATAATCAACAATAATATGTCAGTGACCACATCCAACTGTATAGCTGTTTTAACAGTGCCTTTTTAGGGCTTTTGTCTTGACGTTGTATGCTTCTTTTCATCAATATAATAAACCGAAAATGTATATAGATCGTTTTTGGCCCTTCACCGCTGCAGAATCAATTTTTGAGAAAGTGAATATTGTATGAGCGTTAACTTTCACTGTTCCTCTATACATTCTCTCCGACAAAACTTAGTGCTCTCAAAATCTTTACAAATCGCCTGCAATTTGATTGGAAAGTAAACCAAGAACTTCTTTTTTTTTTCGAGTAAACGAAATTGATGACCTGGTCTCTACAGCTGCATCTTTCTGGAAAATGTATAGTTTTTAAAGAATTTTTGGATGAGATACTAAGAACTGTACAGAAATGCTTAGCAAAAAGGTAGATATCCACAGTTCAGTTTACTCGCCGGAATATCTATGTCGGAAACGCGTCGCTCGTCCACCATTAACGTGTCGTCTTCATCATGACGTTGATTTGCTACTGGTGATAACTGGTGCGCTGCATTTGTTTCTCTGCGCTCGTGTCCTTTTATATCCTCATTATATAATAATCAAAAACGCAAAGTAAACATAAAGCTCTAGGATTTGATCAATCACTGAGGTATGCGCTCTGAATCTATCCTATACAATGAATTGCGATAGTCTGCCAAAGCATTTATTCGCTGCTGTTATTCTCTTCGAAAAAACTGGTGGTAAGTTGCTGACCCTGAGGAAGGCTCTGGGCCTAAGGAGCGGTAATAAATCAAGTCTCACGTGTATTGTTAGGTATTTTCTCACCACTGTAATCCAGGCATCGCTTCAAGAACATACTCGAAATAGTGCAAAACACACTTTACTGCGGCTCCCAGCACTTCCATCATTTAAATCGTTTAGTCGCCATTGCTTGATTATAAATTTGCGGCTAAGCGAACATCGTTTGGATTTTTTAACTGCGTTTCGCGCCGGCAACACCAACTTCAAGGACTCGACGGCCGTGATCGAAGCAACTGAAGAGGATCCGACTTTGACTCTCGAGGCGTTGGCCGACGATTTTGACTGTGATAATGCGACAATCAGGACGTGTCATTCGCGCCCCTATCCCCTCGGCTTCGCCGCAATTTCATCCTGCTTCAAGACAACGCAACGCTGCTTGTCGCCAAACATGACAAAAACAATGCCTTGACCGACCTGGGCTAGTAGTTGCTGGATTATCTGCCGAGTCCTGACTTTTCGCTGTATGACTATCATCTCTTCCGTTCGCTGAAGCACTTATTGAGCAAAAAGGAATTCCAAAGCATCAATCATTTGCGTCGAGGATTGACAACTTTCTTTGAATCCAAGGATGACGAGTTCTATGTACGCGGTGTTAGTTTGTTGCCTGGGAAATGGAAGCAATATTTTTGAGGTGATGGTGCATGCCTCAAACAGTGTTATCGAGCAGTTTCATTCACTTCTGGTCAGCAAATGTGGTGAATATTACTCTAGTGTCAAAGCTCATGAGAAGGCCCAATGAAATCAGACGTTGAAATTACTCCAGTAATGCCATGTGGCCCCTGGATTCAAAAACAGTTACTTGTCTCAAAGCCACTGTGAAGTACTCTAGCAGTTCAATGCGCAGCTTTCGTTCACCTCCACTATACTACATCAGTTTTCCGCTGACGTCTAGATTCGAATTTTGATGAGGTGAAAGTATCTATTCCATTTGATTTTTCTGCTTTGTTCCTCATCGTCGGATTTTGGTCTGTAAGAAGACGCAATTTTCCGTTAATTAGTAAAATCGCTCGTTGAGTGTTTATATGAAATCAAATATTTGCTTCATGGTGCTCGTAGAGATGATGATCTCTTAGAAAATTGCTTTGATGCGACTCTTTGGTCATGTGATTTTGTTCCAAATGAGTAACAATGCTATCCAGTGTAAGACTTCGATGAACAAATTTGGTATACTCCTCTATTCAACCACTTTTGCCATAGAATTGAAAAGGAGTCAGTGCAAGGTCTGCATGTTCGTGGCCGAGATAATAGCAAGTAATAATTCTTGTATGGAATCTATTCATTCCTTGATGAGCAAATCTTGAAATGGCATTTTTTTATGTCAAATTCTTTCTGAAGCGACAAGAGTTAGAAAACCTTACCTGCTCACTTACTTGCTTAGACGGTCCATCTTCACAAATGGTGAGGACCCTAGCACATTTTCGATTCGTTTCCTTCTTCTCGCGGTATACGTCTATAATGATGATCTGATTCGAGCATAGCGGCATGAAGTGAAGTGATTTCTGATAAATGGAGAAATTTAGACGTGATTATCCAGCAAAAGAAGGTGGTCGAACAGTTCTTCGCAGTCGCCGTTGAATTTAGTTATCAGTTGCGCTCCTTTTGCTCTCCACGAAAGGTACTCAAGTCCTTATTTCGAGAACAATGAAGAAGGCACAGTAGTTCAACCCAGAATATTTGAACAGGATTTCAATTGGATGGAGATTTCTAATGGACCTTTGATCTGTACATAAGATATATCTATCCAGTGGAAGCCCTGCTAAAATATTCTTGATTGAATCACTGTGCTTTATCCATGGTTTCTGACATAAGGGATTAGGTAGCCTTTGTGGAGCGCTTAAGGAGCGTTCCTGACAACTGAATTGGACGACCAATGCGATGAACCGTTCGACCACCTTTTCTTCGCTTGATAATCATGTCAAACAAAATTCTTTTTATTTAACCGCTTTTAGCTGTGTTATGATGTTTCAAATAGATACCCACTGATGTAGAGTGATGTGCAAAACTTTCGCGTCAGGCGGGACTAGAACCTGCACCTCACTCTTTTCGGGAATGCGAGCTCTATCCGTTACACTACTGACGCCCATTTTGCACATCGCTATTTCTACGCTACAGCGCATCTAAGTGAGGTGCGGGTTCTAGTCCCGCCTGACGCGAAAGTTTTGCACATCACTCTACATCAGTGGGTATCATGCTCAAACTTTTCCACTTGTCAGGAATTCCTTACTTCGAAGCTCAGTTACTATAATAGATGCGAGGGAACGTGTAAGTATTGACTAGCCTCCATCTCGAAAAAAGTCAGTTGTAATGTTCTGTTGAATTGCAATTGTTTTCGTATTTATGTTCTTGATTGCGGCTCAGATTAAGCAATGATGTCTCCGGAATGTGAGAGAGGAAGTCCTAAGACAGCGTTTTCTTTGATTATGCCGTTAGTTTCAATTTTTCGATCCAAGTAGCTCGTGTGGAAATGTCCGCTTCGTTCAATATGAATAAAGCATGAGAAAAAACGTGCTTGCGTCGGCACGGGCGATATCGGTTATCAGTCATTCACCCGGCTGGAATTTATCACCGTAAAAACGATGATGGTAAAGCGAATGTGGTACAGTTATCGACTATCGACTGTCATCATCGTGTCATATTTTTCTATTTATATGACAAGTAATTGTATAAAGCAGTTGAGAATTATGTCGTCCTGAACAGGTTCTGGTTGAAAAGGTTTCATTATTGATACTAGATGCTATCAGATGGTCAAATAGGTAAAATACGATTACATCACAAATTAGCAAATCTCACTTAAAATGAATTGTGGGAAAATCAGCCTATCATTGGAAAAAGCAAGTACCAGTTGCTTAACTGTTACTGCAATAATGCTTGTAGAGGATAGTAGTCGCCGACTTGAACTTCTTAGAATGTTTTCTAAGAGTTTATCTGACCAAAGCTCATCCAAACCATTGCGCAGTTTCGTTGCTGAATGAAAAAATTTTGGTGATTTTCCGTTATCTGTGCTCTGTTTCGACCCCTAGAAAAAAAGAACGCATTTTTAGTTATTTTCAAAGCTTGAATAGTCATTCAATAATTCAAATCAAAAGAATTTGCATGATGTATGTTATTCCTAGAACGGTTTCATGATTGCGCTATCACAGCAAAAGTGAGGTTATGAAACATTTTCAATGAATTAAGCTATTTTCAAATTCTCAACAAATAATTGATGGATCAAATCTGCTGATCCTAAAGATATATTTGGTTTACAAAACAACTTCTCAGTGCGCTGTAATAATCAAAAGGAGGTTGAGTTTTGCAAATTTGGCACTGAAAAAGCCGCGGTGGCTTAGCGGCCTTGTTGCGGACTCTCTATCCACATACCGACAAAGCAAGGTGGTCTGATGTCGATGTTGCGCTACGCGATACTTAGAATTCTTTCGGCTGCCATCTATAACACACTCAACATAGTATTGGAAACGATGAGATTAAGCCGTGGATTAATTGTTAGAAATCTGAAGCAAAAGCGATGTTCAGCGAAAAATATTGTAATGAGGAGCACTTTATTTTTGCTGTTACAGCGAAAATAAAATTATGTTCTTCATTGAAATTTTTCTCGCTAAACAACGCTTTTCCTTCACTCTTCTAACACTCATTCCATAGCTTAAATCTCAACACCAAACTACACCTTTGAAATCTTTAAGATTTGAGCTATTAGACTGTTTCTGAAACTTGAAAAAAAAACAAAAGACGAGCTGTTCTCAAGGGATGGCAAAAAGGATGAAGAAGATCCAAAGTGGTCTAACTCAGTATTCTTTTGGCTGTTACAGCGCATTCAAAAGTTCGTTCTCAAAACCAAATACACCATTGAAATGCTTTAGATCTGATCTATCGATTACTTATTAAAAGTCTAAAGAAGTAGCTTTATTCAGCGGGAAATGTTTGAATGCGGAACAAAAATTTGTTTTTGCTCTTTCAGCATAATAATGGAGTCATTTTGAAAATAAGATATACCATTCGAATTCTTTCAATTTAAGCTATGAAAAAACGATTACTGAAATTTCAAGAAAGCCTAAAATTTGCGCTTTTCCTTATTGGTCGAGAAGGATACGGATGATCTTTTTTAGGACAAAGGTGCCAATGACTCAAAGATATGCTAAATGAAGACGACTGAAAAAGGTGAATCAATAAAACATTCTAGTATGTTACAGATCACAGAAACCTACATCGCTAAAATTACAGAAATACGTGGAGAGCATTACAGCTTCGATGACGTTTTTAAGCGCACTTTTACATTTATTTTTTATATACGTCACGTCACCGCGATGAATCTTTGGATTGACAAGAGAGTTAATTAAACTTAAGAAGAAGATTGTTGCTTTTGAAGCAAGTGGTTCGCTGTACCTATTAGAAAAATAGCAGCATGCCACGGCTACTCCCGCCATGGAGGAGTGCTTAGCAGTCTTAAAAGACTCATACATCAAAAACAAACGACAATATTTTGAAACCTAACAAACTTGTTGTTACCAAGGTTCTTATTCCTCTAATCTTCACGGATCTCTTTCACCAAATCTCTAAAAAATCTCCCTCTACCGAAGGATGTGCCCTGTTAGCCTCAAAGGCACGTGATACGTTTCCAAGTGGCGAGGAGGGGACTTGAACGCCAACTAGAAGCTACCATGGACATCTAAGAGACACAGTATGGACTCGTGGGTGGTTTTTTGAATTTTTTTCCTGCTCTAGTATGACATATATTTTCTTCTACGAGCTGAGTTTGTCAAGAGCGCGCAATCACATGGTTGAGAAGTATATGTTAGGCGACGAGGAATCACCTTCAATGTATAAGCTCCTGCCTCTCCTTGCGGTGGGCAATGGCAAACTACTAGTGAATATTGCACTCGCACTTGCTTCAAGGCTACGCGACCTAACCGTTGTATTTGCGAAAGCCAAGTACAGTGCAGACACGGGCTTTACCTGACGGGCTTCAATCGCGCTCTTTCTCCCTCAAATTCCTTTATTCCCTTTTTTTTGAAAATTAACATTAGAGTAACTAGCTAAAAACGCAAAAAGCCCCTTCATTTCAAGTTCCACCTAAAATATATACTGATTTTAGTGCACGTATACATCGCGCTTCATTGGTGCGCCGTTTAACACATTGGAGACCGTCTCGACGAGCACGCAGCCGCTCGTCGGAGAGAAACCAGCCTTGACGTGCGCCTCGTGCCGCCTTCTATCGGAGGAAAGGTTGCTGGTTCGATCCCCTAATACGACTACTGTAGTCTTCTTAGTGTCATCCTTATGTTTCCAGTGCAGCATTTTTATATATATATATCTATATATATATATATATATATATATATATATATATATATATATATATATATATATATTATATAGTAAATAGTTACATAGCAGAATGACAACGATGGTACAATTGAAATAATGCAATAATACAAAACTATACGAATACAGTAAATACTTATGAAATATCTATTCGTTGTACGATCAATAACTACGTGGTTTCGTTAGGGCTACAGAGACGTGATTTATACACCATATATATAATATATATATATATATATATATAAAGCTCTCGGCGTTGATCAATCCCTGAGTGATGTACCATGCATTCGTCTTCAATTTTTAACATCGTTTGAGGTGACTGAATGCATATCTGGCCTCTACAATGACTCGCGGTGGCCTCCCGCTGAACCGAGTCAGTGCTGCTTATCCTCCCAGACAAGTCTGAGACCAATCTGGTACCATTTTACCGACCCCGGAGGGATGGATGGCTTAATGAGCCATGAGCGCGAGATCGAACCATTGACCTCGTGTGCGAAGCAGAGCACCTCCAACCACTGCGCTACATGCGCTCTATATATATCATCAAGAAGCAGCTCGATCATCCCAATATCGTCAAGTTATAAATTATATATATATATATATAATATATATATATATATTTACATATACATAATATGCATATAATGTTGATTGTATATGTCATGCTAAGAGTAATGTTAGAAGTTGACAGATTGTTGAATACATGGTGATGGATAAATAATGAATATACTGATCACGCGTGTTACGGTGTTGCTAAATGAGATATGTTGAGATATGGTATGCCAGTGATTCGAGCATATGATTGTGGAAATAAAAGAATAGCACCAAAAACTTTCAGTGAAGCTTCGCGTGAGGGGATGAATTTAAGAACTTTCTTCTCGATGGACGGCAGCACTCGTCACTGCGGGCTGCTCTCCGCCATCCGCCGCGTGCGAGACGCGGCGAAGTGTGCACCGTGGGCCACAGCCCCCAATATGTCAAAAGGGCCGGAATTTATCGTAACTGTAGAATTCGATTTACATATAGAGATCTATCAAATAGCGTTATTTGCATTTGTCATTTGTCAACTGATAGCGTCATTTGTTGGTAGCTGTACACCAAAATCACTTTATGGTTTTTCGTCTGACCCAAGGAAAGGAAGAGAACGAAGTTTCGTGGCAAAAAAGGGAAAGAGAAGTCAACTAGTTTACACGTTCAACATCTTGCGGATAATAAGAGATATTTTGATCTTCGGCTGGGCGCCCCGCTCGGACGGCTATGATGATCGGTGCATGCCCCACTACATCCAAGTTAATCAAGATTTCAAAGAAACATTGTTCTCAATGTATGATGAAACACACTGTGGAGACATTTGTATGGATAAATTTAACAAAGTCAATGTAAATGGCTTCTAAATTCTTCGGATCTTTTAAGAAGAAGTACGTTCTTGGGACATAGAACACATCTCCAGCTCCTATTGAACATTCTCCTTATAAACGCAAAAAACTCGTATTCAATACTATGCTGGTTTTGTGAGACAACTTTCATAGCACGCTCTATTACTTGAAAAAGATATCGTTTTGCGGTCTAAATTCACTTTTACCCTTTTAGAGCGGATTCTTGGTATTATATAGTGAAAATTTAATTTCCTCGAAACTTTATATATTGGCAAACTTAGTGCTCTAGAGGACATATAAATACGTTTTAACAAGATTATATCCCAATTGCCCCGAAAGTTTTTGCTTTTGAATACGACTTCTATTGCATGCAATCGCCTTTTTTTAAAGGTGCCCTTCAGAGCTCGAAGAATAGAGATTTTAGTACCAAGCTTCACTTTGACCAAGGACACTCTCTACGCTAAGATGAGAAAAAAAGGTCCAGTAGGAGCTGAAGATGTGTTTCTAAGTCCAAAGAACGTAATTTTTTCCTTAACAAAATTCAAAGGGCTTAGGAAGCATTGACATTGATTTCAATAAAATTTTTCTTACAGATGTCGCCACAGTGTATTCCATCATTCATTGAGGACGATGTTCCTTTGAACTCTTAATTAACCTGAATTTGTAGTGGGTCATGCACCAATCATCGTAGCCATGCGAACGTGTTGCCCAGCTAAAGATCGAAATAAAGCTTACTGCCCTCAAAAAGTTGAATGTGCAAATCAGTTGGCTCTCCTTCCCCATCTTTTTGCCATAAATTTCGTTCTTTTCCTTTTTCTCGGGCCTGACAAAAACACAAACTGATCTCGATGTATAGCGCCCAAAAAATGACGCTATAATCGATAAGTAGCTAAATGTCAATCGAATTCTATAGTTTCGATAGATTTCGGACCCTTCTTGCCACTTTTGAGACCGTGGTCCATGGTACACACTTCTCCCCGTCGCCCACGCGGCGGCTGGAGAAGAGTAGCCTGTTGTTTATGTATGTTTTACAACCAGCTCCCAAACATTGAGTGAGTGGAGTTTGTAGGTTTCGATTGCTTTCTTGCACCTGAGCATACATCGCCTTGATCAGATCCCGTCTTCATGACAAAGTGACGTAGGATTCTGGATGACCGCAACTTCCTTGACCTCTCACCAATTTTATTGTCAGTGCTTCTTAATTAACACTCAGTGGTAAACTAACAGTAAAATTTTTGAGTGCTATACAGTGCAGTACTTGGTGGAATATCAAAGATTTCCTTTGTTCGGATCCTGAGAGGCTAATTGAACTGCAATATGGCTACTTGACTACTTCCGAAGATGGGCCTCTTAGGATATTGAATGCCGAATAATAAAATAATGGACAGTGTGGAACACGTCTTTGAAAAGTATGCAATCTAATTTTACGTTTTCTTTTCTTTGAGTTCAAGACCTTTTCTTCAGAGTTCTTCATTTAAGCATACGTCGGCCCACAATTTGTAGGACTAGTAGCCTTACAATGAGGGTGCAAAAAGTTGGTCCTAGAATTGTGTTCACACATACGTACACCAAGGCTTTGTAGGGTAAGCAGCGATGTAAGTTTGGCCATGAATAGCTCGTATTGATCGACTCACTCTTTGCACATCAATATTGCTTGGCCTGAAGCACTTTCCTCTGGCCCACCAACGAGTTCCGAATTACCGACAAGGTGATATCACACACAATGTCAGTGTAATTTTTGACAAACATTTGACTGTTTTGTGATTTTTATCATATCTACCTTTGTTTCGAGTGCTTTATTAGATTCACGCTCAAATTTCAATAGATCCTTTCATTATTAATTGAGTCAACATGTTATGTGGTCTGGTAAGGGCTCTTGTACTGCCCTATACACGTGTTTCGTCCTTCCAGACCCGTCAGTCGGGCGGTACCCGTCGTCTTTCGACCTTTTTATTAATTAGTTCTCTCGGGGGCTTGCTCTCCCTGGAGAGGAATGTACACTATGATAAAAAATACCAGGCAAAGAGCTGTCGAGTGTACAACACTCTGTGTTAAGTGGAAATTTCACTTGACATAGATTGTGAAACGTTTTTCTTTTTCTCTCTGCAGGGAGAGCAGGCCCCCGAGAGAACTGACTAATAAAAAAATGTAAGACGACGGGTTCTGCCCGACTGACGAGTCTGCAAGGACGAAACACTTGTATCGGGCTGTACAAGAGCCCTTACTAAACCACATGACATGTTTTGTGATTGTCAAAGTATTCATCACATCACATCCAGCATATTATTAAATGAACGTTTTGGAATTGTACTCGCTTAATTCTTCAACTTCTTCTAAACAAAATTTTCGGGAGAAGAACTAAGCATGGTACATCAGCATACTGCGAGAAGTATTTTGCTATTCTTTCAAATAGTAACACAATAATATATTTTGCAACTTAGAATAATCAATTCAGAGACAAAAGTCTCCTTTTCCATCTGCTGCTACTGCGCAGTCTTTTATTTCACAGAGATAATGTCAAGAAGAGAGTTGTCTATACAGAGGTGAATTAGCTCGTGATAAAGTGGTGACAACGAATTCGCTAATAATGACCAAACGTTGATCTCTCTTTTTGGGTGCATAAAAAACCACCTGCATTAGTTTCAATGCACCCAATGTGTAATTTACTTGACTGTCGTCCCATGTAATAGGCACTGAATTGATAGAGATTGTGTTAAACTGTTTTTGAGTTAATCTTATATTTCTCACAATCGGCATCACAAATCGTAAGATTTCGAATTTCAAGTTACATTCAGACTCTTTCTCGAAGTTATTCGACGAGTATTCGTGCAAGAACAGTAAGGACTTCTGCGTGTACCAACCTGCAAGAAGCTTGAGTTTTCAAAAAAAACTTTTCCGCTTGAGTCGACCATTAGGCGTAAGAGTCAAAGCTATCTTACTAGCTTTAGTTGAGCGAAATCTAGATATGTCGCACACAACACTCGCTAACTGCAGTGATGACAGATGAGGTAAAAAACAGCCTTTCTCACTTAGAAATTATTGATTTCAGGTGGCACGAAGCGCATTCACTAGTTTTCGACTACATTAAAGCTGTAGCAGTGTAGCAGTTCATAGCGGCTATGAAAGGATTTAAGAAATCAGTGCCACGTATTGCGCTTGTAAATACGTTGTGAAACGTGTTAAGAAAATGAGAGAAACTGGAGAAATTGAAGAAAGTGAAACTGTCTAAACGGCTTTAATACTATTTTTACTCTTGATTTACTAACTAATTTATCTATTACGGATATACCATGGTACGAATTATAACCAATTGAATTCAGAGAAACGGGCAAAATTTGGGATCTGATTTAAGTGCAATGAACTTGAATCACGGTTACACCATTTCGGGCAGTCCGCTCTTGCACCCACATCATCGAGGCCCTCAAACTGCCTTTCATTCATGGGTTTAAGCCGACTGTACGCTTTTTAGTCTAATATCGCTGACAAGTAATGCCTGATAGCCACCGATTACATTGAAAACAGAGGGAAAGGCTAAGCGCGGCTCGCGATATTCTATGAAAGCTCATTATCTAGGAATATACAGGCGTGATTTGAGTTTACCATACAGTAGATCCCAGTTTTTGCTCTCCCTCAGCATTCAAGTGATCAATACCTTCAATACTAGCTTTATAAAACGCGTCGGTTTGCTACAAAATGCGCGTTTCAAACACAGAATTCTATGTACCCAAAATTGAAGGTTTTAGTGGTAAAACCCTATGAAGTGAAAAACTACAGCTTGTAAACAGCGTTCATTAAGTGTATTCAGCATCATAGATGTTCACGATAATTCGTCTTGTAAAATTTTTTCAAAACAGTTCCTTAGTAAAGGTTTAAATCAATATGTTCTTGGGAAAAACCTAATCGCAAAAGAAAAAGGAATTTCTTAAATGCCAGTAACTGCCCTGGAGAATCACAAAGTGCACTTCGCATGACATTCCTGAACCGCGGATACACGCTTGTCCAGCAAAACGACCAAGTCGAAAACGTCGCCAGATCTGGCAGAAGGCGTCATTTCTCACTGACGACGACACGTTTTCTCGATTACGCAATCGCGAAACAGAGATGCTGTTAATTCAAAGGGCCAGAAATAATTAAAATAATCTGAAGCATGTTGATCTCTGAATCCAGATACAGACAGATAAATTTTATGTCATAGCTGCATGGATGGTGAATTATGTGCAAAACTTTAGACTCCAAGTGAATTTTGGTCCTGCATTTCACTCATAGCGGAACTCTTCCCCTACAATACCAAAGTCGCAGTTTTGCCACCGCTCTTTTTCAAGGTAATGCATCGGAGCTGCCAAGAGCCTACCTTTAGCAGGTTCGGCTGGGTAAGCAAATTCTGGCATTAAACCCAGTTAAACTAGCAGCTTTCGAATCTTCACAATCTACAAACATTCTTGATTTTACTCCATTTTTTAGCAGCGATAAGGTTTCATGACTATAATATCCAAGTATGCTGAGTGATCTGCAAAACTTATCTAAATCAGGATTCGAAACACGCATTTCATTCATGATGGGGGCGCGTATCATCATTAGAATATTTCCCTATCCCTGCTGTAAAGTAGGGATCAGTATGGAGCGAGGGCCAATGGTGAAGCGGACGATGCCACCAAAACATATTTCAGCTCCAACATATCAACCTCGAAACGGCTCTAAACATACTTTCAGACTATATCAAACGCTTGAAGTGAAGTTTATAAACAGTTTATGGAGTGGATCTCTATATACTTTATTCTATCGTTCTATAGGTGTTCATTTTTATATATCTACTCACAATTGTTTTGATTATTATTCGGCTTTGCAACCTTTAGAAGGAACATGTCCACTGATTGACGAGTTCTTACGTGTTCTACCTATCTGATGATTGCTCTCAAGACGAATTCCTGCATCACTCTTAAGTTCCATCCTTTCAAATTACTTCCAGCATGACTACGTGTAGGTAGTTGTGGCCGTCCACCAACGATCCACGGAGCTGATCGGTGCAGCTGCTTTTCATGGGAATCATCCTCTACTTTCACTTTTGGATACTCAGAGTTTGTTGATTTCTACCAGTTATTCATAGTTCACATATACCAAGAGCAGTCCAATACTTATGTGCCACGGAAGAATGCGAAAGCTGCAGCAATTTTTAGGAAAACTAAGTACTGCATACTTCTTATCTGTTCATTGTTGCCGTACGTGCTTCACTTTCTTTGGAGTTGAGCCTTCAAAAGTAATTAGATAAGTGATTTTCCAAAGCTATACGTTATAGAAAGTGTATCATCAAGTTATGCTTACACAACATCGTTGAAAGAAGTATGAAATCCTTTTATCCTAAAGATAAGATTCACCACGTTCGTTATGAGGTGTCCTGTACAGAGGACAATAATCACCTTGCCTCTTTACGCGATGAGTTGCGAGTGCCTTGTTATACTGAAGAAATACCTTTCATGTTGACAAGTAAAGCTCTTATTTGCCAATACGCGTTTTACTAGAATACGCTTATAGAACTCTCTTCGATAATAATATACTTTGCATAGCGATAAAGTCTCACTAGAAACAAAATTTTACTACTTAATGTCAACAAGACTCTCTATAAAGTTCAAATAATAGTCTAATTACACCGAAGCAAAACTTTATCTTCCTTTTGTGAGAAGAGCATACTACAGAGATTTTTTGCGGAACAAGTTAAGATTTCGTAATCTACGTTTCTAAGTTGTCGATTGACTACTAAGACATAGGTACAATAAGGAAATAATGTTTAACAAGAGAAGGGAGTTTCCTTTAATGCGCTTTTCTCACCGAAAAATAGAAAATCTTTCGAGGCATGGTGGCTTTTTTAATTGAAAATATCTTTGTATAAATTTTCTCTGTGAAATTCTATTGTTTTGTGCTTCTAACATAAAAATTTCACTCATGAGCTCAAGCGACGGGCATACAGCTCAAAGTGCGAAACGTAATTTTCTTTTCGCACTAACAACGCTTTGTGAAAATACTTCCACGAATGATTTTTGCTTCGCAATCATCAGGGCTTGAGCTATCAAACGACTTCCAAGAGCCAGGGAACAGCTATCCACATACCCCAGAGGAGCATTAAAGCAGACCACGTAAGAAAAATTTTATATTTTTACCGCTACAACTTAATACGATGGGTTTCATAGAAACTAAGCATGTGATCGAGATTCTCAAAATTTAATCTATTGAATATTTATTAAAAGTCTAAGGAAAAAATTCTGTCAACTAAAAAAGGCCTGCAAACAATCGTGTACCATGTCCACTCCGCCCCGAATGGGTTAAAGTTGCACCAAGATACTGTCCCACAGTGTACAATGTAGTGTCTGTTCTTGGATTTATAATCACAACATCATAATACCTCTAAAAGAGCGGTTAAATAGTCAAATACATATATTCAATGTGTGTCAGCGTAATTGGATTCAATGCCAATAAGTGCATACCAAACCTGACCTTAGACTATTGAACTGACAGATCAGTTATTCATATCACAGAAAGATGGTTAGCATAACATGAGCATCGGTTATGCAGTTGGCTGATACGCTTCCTTGAGAAGGATGAGATGCGGGTTTAAATTACCGTCTGAAGTTTGAAGTCTTAAATTTATTCTCCTTTATTAGATATAAAATTATAGCATCATACCACCTTTGAAAAGCGGTTGAACGAAGATTTCTTGTTGATCAAACGTAATGTTTGTTTCAAAAACCCCACTGTGACAATTTGAACCTCAAAAATGAGGAAGGCTACGGCTCCTTTTTGTCATTGACGGCGATGAATTGAGATTTTGGTTAAGCAAATGCAAATCGCTGCAATCATCTCAACGGTTCTGGAGAATGCAAAACCAATCGGAGGACCAAGTTTGAGAAACGAATGTCCTACGCTTTGAAAGATCAGCAGAGAAGATGCTGTTTTGAGACCTAGTCGCTATTGCGTCTGCAAAAACGAGCGACCCGGTTTATTACCATGTTGTGACGTTCAACGAGGAATGACTACTACACAACAGTCAGATTGCCAAAGCTTAGCATTTCAAAAAATCTAGATTGCACTGAAGAAAATTTATGCGGGCTTTCTTCTGCTTCGTTGTTAGTTTATATCACAGCTTCCTGAACGCTGGTGAACTAGCAACGGCAGAGAAGAACACCCTTTGTTCTACGAAATAGACCAGGAACTACAATCGCTGTGTTTTATTTAGCGCAACGGAAAAAAACCGATCATGTAAGATAATATCTCGAAAGTCATTCAACCAATGTCACACTCGCTGAACGAGCTGGGATACGTGACTCTGTCACATTCGCTATAGTTTCTGAACAATTTGCTTACGGGCTACCAGTCTTTCATGATTTCGAACAGCTTTTTGCGCGAGTATTCTCCGTAAATCAAGCCGAGGCCACAACTACCTGTGACCACTTCACCTCCTTTAAAAAACTAAAATTTTTGTCATCTGATTCAACTAAACAAGGTGGATGCTGAAAGGAAGACTTTTTGATATAGACCGCAGTTAAAAAGTACCATTACTTTGGAAACAAGGTTGTCGGAAGGGAAACGTGAGTTTTTGTAACGAAGAAAGTCGACAAAATATGGCCAGGTAAAGTACATCAAATGTGCGAGGGTCTCTAATACGATCAATCTGAATGATCGTTATTATCGTTGAGATCAATCAGTTGTATTCGTCACTGGTACAGGTTTGTGGACCACTGAGAGATCGTTAGAGAAAAACTATGCTTGCAGAAGGCTACCACCATATTAACAGATTGAGAAGGAGTGCAAAAAGTGGAAGGTGCGCATCAACTTGTAAAGCTCATAAAGCTTGCCCATTCAAAGACTCAATTGAGTAGAATGATAAAGAGTGAAGATTTGACGTTAAAACTTCGAAGTGATATGCTGCGTAATAAACTTCACAGAGTGTCTTAGAGGTGAATAAATGCATATTTGATTAATATAGTGGCCCAACGTTTCGGCATCACAAGAATGGAGGCTTTGATTTGCCCTGTGCTCGAATTCGAACAGAAGACAACGCGTGAATTAAGTAAGACCTTGAGCGAAATATATTCGTCATTACGCATAGAAACAAGAGCAAAATGTTCATTGAAGACATTTTTTCATCTACAAAAAGATGCTTTTCCTGACCTAAATGTCGACGCTTAAATTTGCTCCGGTGACCAGGTGTAACGACTGCTACCTCGATATCCTTACTTAACTGTTGATATTTTAACAGCACATGATAATTTTCCAATAATTCGTCGACTTAAGAAGATAGAAACAGGGTGCTAAAACTTTTTCATTACCATTTTAGTATATGTTACTATAGTCCATTGTGGAAAGGCACTACTGTTAGCATAAAAAACAAGCAAACTTCATAAACTGGAAATAATTCATCATAAGTATCGGAAGTGAAGAAGCAGCCAGTCAACGAAAAATTGTCGTTCATTGAAATCACAAAAACGGTTTTTGATTTATTTGAAGGCGTAAAGTAGAAAGTCTAGAGGATTTCACCGCTGGGAGAATACCCCAAAAGACTGAGAGTCAATTTTGAAATCTTCGTTGATTTGTCTAGATAAAATTATCGTGCGTGATACATTTCGATTCTGTTGATTTCAATCCACGAAAATGCGGCTGTTTTTTTTTGGTAATCATTGGTCGCGTACAATCACACTTTAAGGATGTAGCTGCTCAGTGACTCTTTTGAACTAATCTACTTGTCATTCTAACTGTTTACTCACCACTTCACTGGGCACATTTCTCTCAATCGTTTTTCTTTGACCTTCCCTCAATTTCCTTAGGCTTTCACTGAGCCTTATTTACAAGCAAAAATTGCCTTCACTTCGTTTTCTCCTCCTTTCGATATTCTTATGCCTCACTCTGCTTTTGTTTACTGCGCATGCTCTTCTCTCAACCGGTTCACATTTACCTGTTTGAAAAATCATTAATTCTTTCACTCTGTATACTTCTTAATGTTAGAATTAATCATGTGCTTACTCATTTGCATTAGTTCTTTTTCACCTTAAACTTATTGTTCATCATTTCCACTTGTGCTCATTTACACGTGATCTCAAAGTTACACAACTCATAAAGCTGTCAGATTATGTGCGATTCACGCCACTTTTCTTCCTTATTATTGTATTTGACGCGATTCATGCCTATGTCAGCTACATCTTATCAAAAGCAACTAACTTATTTGTTTGAGCTCGGAGAATAAATCACGTCAGAGTAGAAACCAAAAAAACCTTTAGAGCTCAATGTTCTGAATCCGTCATGTTGATATTCACGGTGCGACTACGCGCTCAGTAAGTGATTTGGCTGATATTCTATTTCAAGCAGGAAATAAAGCTTTGACAGCTATTATACAGTCGAAACACTCTATGAATTTCCTCAAAATCTAAGACTACAAGTGTGAGTACTTTTACTTATTCAATCACATGTGACTTGGTTATAGTCACTATTACGTGTTCAAAATCGGCTCATAAATTTTATGAGATTAAGTGAAGAAAAAAGTATAGAGGGCCGCTCAGTTTGGATCAGCATAAATCAGTTATAGTCGAAGCAAAGAGAACACTTCCTGATTTGTTTGATAAATGGGAATTTCATACCCGCTAAGTATCTACTTGATGTGCAAAATCAGCTACAAGTGTATACAAGAACTCCTTCAACGATCACAAATTGCACTGATATCAAATGAATTTGGTTAACTGACATGAAAATTAAGAGCAAGCAATTGAGGTAAGAGTTCTGATCACAATCCTGCTTGACTTTGTGTACCATCTGTCATAACTCTTTGATTGCTCAGATGCAAAAATACCTCATATCACTTTTACGAAATTTGAGTGAAAATCTGAAGAATACCAACTAAACACTATCGCCACTGTGTCTCTGCCTTCAAAAAAAACCTCTTTCTATGAATGAAGGAAAATGCTCTCAACGTTCTCCAATCACTGAAGGATACATCATATATTCGATTTAATTAATCATTAGAGAGGACTGAGTGCATATCCGACCTTTACAATAATTCCCGTAGCCCACCGATTCATCAAGTTTGTAGTGCTCCTCCAAACAAGTCTGTACCAGTTCTTCAACTCCAGAGGGATGAAAAGCTTGGTGAACCTCAGGCACAGAATTCGAACAATCGATCAGGTGTGTGTGTCGTAGAGCATTCTCACCAGTGTGCCATACACGGTTATCAAACGGCTGGTTCCTACAATGCATATCTTTATGACAGGCGTATTGTGAAGTGTCAAGACCTGTGGGCCGACCTTTCACTAATTGCGTGTGTCGCACATAGAGGTAACCTCTCTCCAAATTATAATTTTGTCATATCATTATCAACATTTTGCTATAAATATGCTAACGACATTTGAATAAAAGCCTATGAAGTAATTTCAGATTCTTAGACTACAGAACAATCTTCGAGAAATTAAATCGACTTTCACTTAGCCTTGTTGCAAGCTATTCATAAATCTCTTTGTTTTTTCGCCTGTATGAGGTTGTTACGATGCTTTCAATGCATTAACGCCTCGACGGGTTCATCTTCTTCTGACCTGATTGATCTTTGTTGATAGTACATCGTAGATTGTACTTGCGGAGTGAGTCTTTGTAAATCTATATAAAAGTACATCACCGAATGAGAACATTTTATTTGAGCGGTGTTTCAGTGAAAAATTTCTGATGCGGTACTACTACGAGGGCTCACACTGTGACATCAAGCGGCTGTGAACTATTGACACCATTCAGTCGGCTCTGAAGTGGACTAAAATGTCGACTTGATAGACGAATAAAAAGTATCATCAACATTGTGTAAGCTGAAAAATCCACATGAACACTTTCAGTTCATCTCACTCCGTCATCGGAACCAAAGCAACACATTCGCTCACCACTCATATCCTGCCTTTCTGCGGCAAACCATTTCTTAGTCAACCTTGGAAATGGCATCTTCCATTGTTACGAGAGAGAGAGAGTATACCGTTATTTGAAATTTCTCAACTATTTTAAGCTCATGAAGAAATTCCTTTTCCTCCTTTCTGCAGACTTATTCATCATTTTGTGGGCTTTTCAAATTTATACGATTCAGGTTGAGAAAGCCTGCATTGAGTGTGAAATACCGTCATCTGATATTTTGGGTTTTTTCTACTTTTGACCATCATATCAGACGTTTTTTTTCACTCATACGCAGTACTTTGAAGGCTTAGGCAAATGAAATGTGCTATACGGCGACAACTGGAATTTTTCTTAGTTTTTCCCACGACTTACGATACATCGTGGTTATCAAATACAAAAATAACCACGCTCATTGCAATTCTACCATGTTCGGCCGTAAGCTCAGCATTACATATGCAAATCCAGCGCGTTTTCCAACCGCCCATTCATTTTAAGTGATTCATATGCTGACAAGTATTTTTAGACACTAACAAGGCAAATACTTTCAGGCGTGTTTTTTATTCAAATCTTCAGGAACTGAAGCATTGATAAGCTTACAGTCCTTACTTTGCTTCGTTATTTTTTCATGTTTTCTCTCTCGGCGTTTTTCCATACCTTTCCTGTGTTCGTAGCAGTAGCATACAGTCTATTCAAATGCTAGTCTGAGTGAATTGATTCCGTTTCAGAAATGGAGAACCGGTATGGCGGTTTAATTCGAAAATGGATCTACGACTTCGTCCACAATACCAAGGTCTACATTTATATATTATTTTCTCAAAATAACAATTGTTTGCAGAAAATGCGGAACAAAAGTGTAATGTTAGACGTGATACAGCCAATTATAATTTTAACATTCGATGAAAAATGTTAGTTCTTTGGAATCTAGTAGTCTTTGTTCATGTTTGGAAACATTTTTTGAAAAAAACCGAGTGGGCGAAGAATTGAAGTTGTACGTTATGCATCAAACTTTCACATATTGAATTGTACGAACAAAATTGGAAAATGATTGTTTTGATGTAAAGTCATTTTTGCAGTTCTATCATATGCACAATTTTGATTACGGAAAATCAAAGCGGCCCTTTTCTCTTATCAGATCCTTAAATTAGGTTAGGAAATGCTTTTTGTTATTTTATCGCTTACTTAAACTACATAGCACTCTGTTATCTTTCACTTTCGTATTACTTTTACCCATTTACCCATTTACGCTCAATTTCAAATAATCTGATAACAAGTTCAGTGTACGAGAAACTTGTTCCTTCGAAGTGCTTGAGTTCTCAAAAAAAATTATCGTTCCTGCTCATCAAGAAAAGAATAAATCATTGCCCATGCTGACGTTAATAGAAAGTCAGTCATAAGGAACTGAGAATTCATTTATTTATTTATTTTGATAACCTGAAATGAGTAGTCATCACTTTCAAATGTAGATAGCTGACACAAGTACCAACGTATATGAGTGAGTTGGCAGCGATTAAGTAAATATACGAATTTATGAATAATTTAGAGCAGATAGACTCCATACTCCACGTTTCAAATTCGAGTTTTTTTTCTCACCAACAATGCCACTAAGCGTTTTAATTTGTCATTATCTAACTAGCTGGCAGGACAAACAATTAACTAGCAACAAAAATGTGAGTCTCTCGGACGCCAGAAGCGAGATTCGTTGAAAGTAGAGAAGGTCATGCAGAAATGCTAGAGTTTATGGTAATTTATTAAAATCGCAAGCCAGCAATCGAAAGTAGAAGAGTTAATTGATCAAAGACTAATAATAAGCAGAGTTTTTCTCAAAAATTTCACGAAATATAGGTGTGGGGCATCAAGAATGGTTAGTGCTGCCATGCGGTGCTCATTGCCTTGAGTTGAATACCACATCCCGTTCTAGTCAACCCTTCCTTCAGGGAACAATAATTGACACCAAAAAACTAGAGCAGAATGAAGGCAGTATGCTCATAAGTTGGTCGGCTGATGAGTCTAATGTGTTAAACAAATATGAATCCGACCTGCTTCACAATCCTAAGCACGGAGGCAAATACATGAAACGTCTCTGAGAATTTGAATGGCGCCGACTAGGTTCATAGATATCCAAAACAGAGTAGTTCATAAAATTATGAACTGTGTGAGCCGTTATGATATGTTTGTTTTTGGATAAATACTATAATACATATCTAAAAGCAATACGAAGCCATCTATTTACTAAATTTCAGCTACTTCTCTGAAAGCCTTGTACGCGGCGCGTGTTGCTCGTCTTATATTATTTATGTCACATCAAGAAATAGATTAATGCCTTTCCTAAAAGCTGTGTTTCCGATGGATTATTTCATGATGGTGTAAACATACTAAAAGTACGAAGTATTACTCAGATCGTGCTTGCTCACTGAATTACAACGAAGTACAGGAAAGAGTGCGTTTCGTGAAGGGCAAATAATTTTACTCACTTGTCATATGGAGCGTTTTGCCCTTAAGAGCTCTTCAGGAAAGCGGATAGTAGTTTCTTACATGAACTATTCTGCACAAAAGAAGAAATATGGAAAGCTATAATACTGTTTTGCCTGATGGGCACTTTGTAGAATAGAAAGCACAGAAGACATTGAAAAGTATGCTCTTCATAGGAGTACAAAGTCTTGCTACTGACAGAGCACAAAGGCTTGAAGCGTTGTAAAATTTCCACTAACCATAGGCAGTACATCTAGAACTGACGCGATATACGGTGACATGGATAGTATTAGGTATTCCCATAACTTGCGGCACTAGAGCAACAAACACCAAATTTATTATCCACGACTACTTAACATTACTCTAAAATACTATTCAAAGTATGGCCTCTCAGCATGAACACATTTCTGTCATCTCTCAAGCAACAACTCAACACCCTGCTCATATAACTCTTCATCTTTAAATTTCAAGAAAGCTGGGTTCTTCTCTGTTAGACGACGGCAAATGAATATTGGACCATATTTGCTGGACAAGAACTTATTAGTAATCATTCGAAAGCTTAGATCTCTGGACAGAGCCTACGTGGCTGATTCTTTGAATCATCTTTTTATAACGCTGTAAAATCCAACATAGAATTATGATTCACATTTGCCGCGTCTTCAATTTTATCACGCGTATAATTCACAGGAAGCACGAAAACCATTGAACGTGCAGAGAAAACTTCTTCGTATTTAGCTCAATTGCTTTATCTCGAGTATATTATAAAGAGAGAAAAAAATTCTCAGTTGAACAATAAGTTGTATCCCACATGTCTAACAGGCCATCGACTGATCAAGCCGCCTCCTAACGCGTGGATTAGCCGGTTAACAATCTTGCCGAATATGTGAAACTCGATCTTGTTCTCCCTGCTACACTGCAGTGAAACCATTTTTCCAGATAATAAACATAGCTTTGAAATCATTGAAACTTATTCTATCGGATATACTGATTGTCTGAAGAAAGAGCTCTTCCGGAGAGGTTTGAAGCATAAATCTTATCATTTCTTTTCACCGCTACCAAAAGACCTTTTCCAAAAAGGGAACACATTTTTGAGTTCTTCGAGATTTGTTCCATCGAAAGTGTACTAGAAGTCTAAGGGTTTTCTTCATCGAGATATAGGCGCAATGATTAAAATTACAGCGTCATAAAAGTGTATTTTGAAAAATCGGCCATGTAGGACCCTAGCCAGAGAGCTAAACCTTCGAAAAATTGCTAAAACTCTCATGAAAAATTTGTGTCCAGCAAATGAGGTCGAATATTCATTTGCCGCCGTCTAACAGAAAGTACCGAAAGTGTCAATTCTCGACGCAAATGATCTCGAGTCGTGTTCTTGCTCAGGAGGTGCTCCAACGACTGGAGAGGTAATAGTCACAAAAGTCAGAATTGTACGGTCTATGATCCAGCAACTCCCAGCCCATTTCGGTTAAGTCATTGTCTTTGTCGAGTTGGCGACATGCAGCCTTGCGTTGTCATGAAGCAGAATGGGATTGAGGCGACGTCGGCGACAGGACCCGATCGCTACGGTCCAAAACACCGTTTGCCTAAATAAAATTTCCTGAGCCTTTCCACGGCTGATGTTCTCAAAAGCGGTTTGTGTATCGTGCCCCAAGTCGTAGTCACAACCACCAAATTACGACAAAGGCTTCGCTAAGCGGCCTTATTAAGACATCAACGGACAAATTTGGCACCAAAAGAAAGCTCAGAAGATTCTGCACAAACAGGTATTGATTTTGCCTGAGAGAGGGAAAAATATGCTCGGACTCATGGCGCATATTTTGAATAGTGTTGGTGAGCAATTTGGAGTACCTCTGGATGGAAAATGTAATGCTTACTGCTCTAGAGCCAAAATCCGTGTCAAGACCCAGTGTTAACAAGAATTTTTGAAATAAAATGCGACTGACCCTTTGGTGGTGCTGTTTTGTTCAAAGTCTAGAATGCTTCAGTTGGCATGCATTTCTCGATCATCTATTTCATAGTTTTAGCATAATAATCTTGCTGATTTCCTGAGTCTCAAAGTGAGCACCTTTTTTCTAACATTTGCCTTTTTTGTTACTTTTGAGTCTTCCTAGTAGTGATCGTAAACCAATGGCCAAAGTATTACATGAACTAGGGCTGTGGTTTGCTAGAGTCAGAATAAATCAGTTTGAAATCTCACGCGAGGCCACTCAAGATTACAACACACTTCTTGCTTGCGTTCATTTTTTTGGATCTTTGGATTTTATTCAAAATGTTCCTAAAATTTTCACGTGATTTTCTTTCGATTCCTGCTTAAAGGTCTGACTTCTGCTTCATAATTTTGCAACGACTGCAATCAAGCCCTTGCCTTTATGCTTTTGGTAAAAGCTCTGCTTTTGATTACTCTGCTTTGAGTAGATAAATGATTGTTTCTTACGTGCTCCACACAGCAGGATATAGACAAGTGTTATGGCTTGTTGGATGAACAGTTAAAGTATGCAAAATTTGTCTGAGAAAAACCGAAAGTAAGATGGGTCCTATTTTGAGCACTCAAGTTAACCTACCAGAAAGCGTCTGCAATACAAAGTGGCGCCTAAAGCAATGGAACATACTGATTCAATCCCATCGCTCACAAAGTGCGCGCTTGTGAAAATCATGTTCTCAACAGCTATCAGTGTGTGCACGAGGAGAGAGCATGAGATGGAAATTCTAAGCTTGGTGTGTTACATAGCCTCTTCTAATGATTATGAAAACGAGTGAGCTTCCCAGGCAAGAAAAGAACGAAATTCTACTATTTGGAGGATATGTCTAGCACAAACAGGATCCTATTCAGCCTACACTCCAATCACAAAGGGGTATGCACAGTTATAAAATACTGTTGAAAAGGAGTAAACTTGGAGAAATTGGTTCCAGTGACAAATTACTGAATATTCTCAGACGCCTTCGAGTTCGCAACCGTTTGTATGACCATCCACGCCAATACAAAATTGCGCGATTATCTCTAACAGTAGAGATGATGATTGCATGAGTCCCAGTAGCGCATACATAACCGTTCGTAAAGCATTTGTGGATGAACACATTGAGGAAACGGGTACACCATTCTGCGACCGTATGAAGGAGCACTTAATCGGAAACGAGAACCAAATAATGCACTCGACTACCCACGCATATGACAGAAAATGTAATAGAACTCAAATTGATGTACAATTTGTCATCTTTGCAGTGTGATGTAGAACTCTGGAGCTTAAGACTCTCGAATCAGTCCGGACGAAATCCGTGAAACCAAAAACCAACTGCGGGAAGGAACGCCACTTTGTTACGCGTAATTCGACACAATATATGAGGCAGTCATTTTGATGTAAGAAGTGCATTGGTAATCCAAGTGAACGCCGTACAGTTGAACTGGAAGTGGAATAATCAAGATGAAAGCTTATAGAGAACAGTGAGTGCGTGGTTTAGTAATTTTGTTTCAGATATGACTAAAATTTGAAGTTTCTGGTTTTCCTGTTATGATTGTGGGGAGATTTAGTTCACTGGTTTGCATCTTGAGTCGAATTGATCTTTCCAGGCTATGAAGAAGAGAATTTGGCCAACACGTCATTTTTTGTCAACGAATAATGTAATCAGAACGTTAGAATTTTAGTCACATTTGAAACAAAACTGCTGACTCACACACTCAGTGTTCTCCATAAACTTTCGAACTGGATATTCCACGTCGAGTCCAACTGTACGGCGTTCACATGGATTGCCAGTGCACCTCTCACAGCAAAATAAATGCTTTATATATTGTGTCGAATGAAGCGTAACAACGTGGCATTCCTTCCCGCAGTTGGTTTTTGGTTTCACGGAGAGCAACCGGAATGGCGCGTGAGCGCCGTTGCCGAGTGGTTGTGATGCCAGTCACGGCGCGCGTGCAGCAGAACTCCACTCCCCACTTCTCTTCGCAGTCAACACTAACGTCCTATGCAACGCCACAGTAGGGCTATGCTTGAGATTGCAAGAAGACTCGTTCAACCAGTATTCTATGCCATTCAAGAAGAAGACAAACAACGATTGAATGCTAGAAGTAATGAAATCGCACAGTGAAAAAAGCACTGTGAAGACGAATCAAATAAAGTGCTAAGAAACATCATAATAGTAGCCTCATGTGTGCTCATCAAGAAAACATCGAGCTATATTAATAGGCATATCTCTCTCACAACACTTTTAATTTTCATTCCCTCCTTCTTCGATCATTCCATTTTCTCTACAAAAATTCAGGGCAAAATAATTTCTATCGAACACTTCAATCTACTCAGTGTGAGTATGTCCCTTCCGCGTTCTTCGAATAGCGTAATCGCAGTGGTAGTAATTCCGTTTATCACGAGGACGGTCTAGCGTACCCAAGCTCCCGCTCGACCTTGCTCTAAGCCCATCGGACTTCTCGTCTTCCCGCAGTCAGAGTTCGGCGACACTCACGACTACGAATGAAAAAATGTGAAGTGACCAAATCCGTAAGCAAAAAACTTCTGAATATTTTCTAGATGGTGAATGCGAGAAGATATTCGAATGCACAGAGTTCTGGGATTCGAGCAATGTGATGTTACGACATGTTATAATGATAAATGTGGTAATTTTCTGATTAGTAATCCTATAATGCTTCTCTATAGAGTAAGTATCAGACTAATGTATCTATTTTTCGCAAAACATTATTTGAAGCTAGTTTTGCAATGTATTACCACCACACCTCTGATTTGGTGTAAAAAAAATTTCCTGGTATTCCGCAATATCGCTACTAGGACACTTCTCAACGATTGCCATAAACATTGTGGAAAGTTCAACTGGTATAGAATAAGTATCTACCATTGTAGAAACAATGCAAAAAGGATGCTATAACGATTTTGTAGCAGCGTTTGGGACAGCCAGTGCACAACTTCCAACTTAGTGGAACATTTGAGCCAGTAACTTATCCACTATTGAAAGATAACATTGAATATTGAGAAGACTAGTGAAAAGAAAAGAAAAGAAAAGAATGGGTGTACTTTCAAAAGTTTTTGCGTCATTTAAAAAATCACAAATGTACCTGCGCAAAGTGTGGAATTTCGCTGCAAAGTTTCACTTCTAACGATCGTTTCCAAATCAATGGAGCGAACATGATCGATATAAATCCAACATTTATGTGGTTGGCAGCTCAGCCAACAGAATTTCTTCAGAAATATGTGTTCAAGCGAGGCAAATTTTGACTCGGCGGTTTGTCACTCAGGTAGAAAAACATCCTCGAGCAATTCTGAACACAACATCTAGGATCAATACACCCTTTCATGAATAACGTTCACAAGGAAACGAATTATTTTTGATGTAGCGCGTCAGATTTATTACAACTCTCAACTTTAACACTGCATATCTCTAATGATAGTGAAAAGTCTCAAGTTAGGTAAGAGTCTAAACAGTTCACATGAAAATCTTTCTTAACAATAGGATGCAGTTTTTTTTCATTCTGCAGCAATAAATTTCAGATTTTCTAGCGTGTGTCATACGCTTCCTTCCCTCAGTTTTATCGAGACCCATATTTCGAACAATTATCCTATTGAATTGCCTGGAACGCCTGTTTTTTCAAGATATTACGTAAACTACATGCAACAGTCAATGGTTGGAGATCCCGTACTCTGATTTTTTGTGAATACTAACTTCGCTCTCGATATTTTTGTAAAACTCTCATCTCAAGAAAGTTTGAAGCTGTCTAATATATATATATATATATATATATATATATATATATATAATGTACGTCAGTAAACCTATTCCATTATAAAAGTGTCGATTGAACGTCCTCCTATGAGCCTGTTTTGTCTTTCGGTTCTCAAGCACTCCAATCGTTGGAAATTTCCTCTAGAAAAACGGATTTTGTTACGAATATTTTGAAAGATTATATAAAATAAATGTGGATGCTTCGAATTCATCGAGAGGTCTATGATGTTTGCTTCATTTCAAAATTCGTACTAAATTTGATGAGATGTGTAAATCGTAGTGTGAAGGGAAGCAATTACTGAAACATTACTAACGTACCACCATACTCAAGATGAAACTGATATTACTGGAATTCCAGTTTTACTCCACAAATTCGACTAAATCTGAACAGCAACACAACATTAATAGATTGGAATATATTGTCTGTAATGGTGGCCGCATTCGAAATAAGAATGGCATGTTAAATTTCTTTTGAAATCAACTAATGCAACGAAATTTTGATAAGAAAAAGATCAAAATGCTTACAAATACGATATGGATTATTACAGGCTAATCTTCTCATTACTTCGGTTATTATAATCATAGCAATGTATATCTCTCTAGTTGCTATAATTGGAAAGCCAGTGTGTGAGTTACTTAGCCGATATAATGTTTCCAAATGGTTTTATTACTGAAATCTCTTTGATTTTTCTTGCTTCTATTTTCTATAACTGAAAAGTACGTCTTAATTTTTTCTTCTCTCATCTAGACAAGATTACAGTTAATCCGTACTCAAATTCGACAACATCAACTGACAGTACAATGTATGATATAACGTCATCAACATTCTCCGTTTTCTTTTACTGGATCGCTTCGGTAATAGCTGGATATTTTTTCAAACAAATTCGACTCCCATCGCTATTCGGTAGGTGTCAAAGCCGTCAAATTTCTTTAACTCAAATTTCAAATAAACCTTACGGCAGCGTCCGCTATTCCGACATACGCGTTAGCTCATAACGTGCGGCAGTGATTACGGTTCTTCAGAACTATTTTTAGCCCACTCGAATCTTCTCTAGTCATTCCTTTTTTTGTAAGCCGAGCAACAGCTGCAAGTTCAGAAAGCCAATTCACTGCGTTGAAATTCAGCACTAATTACTAAATATTGTTTCCACTGCGATGCTGTGACTGGTGCAGACGTTATGGTTTAAGGAACAAGTGTAAGAAAGTAGGGAAAAGCAGAACAAAGTCGCCATCCATTACTAACAAGGGGTTTGAAAAATCAAAGAATAGTGGTAAGCGGCTGTTCGATTAATTGTAATGCTCTACTTTGACGTATTTTTTATCTGTTTCTGAAATAGGTTCGATAATAATTTGTATTGTGCTCCTAATTCTTTCAAAATTACTACATAATTGAAACATAATTGAGAGAAAGTTTAAGGCCTTTCTCGTTCACGGTTAACTTTGCAAAAATCTAACAGCCATCACCATTTTTGAAAGTGTTGTAAAAAACTGGCAACTGAACTTGCGAATTACACAAATTTACAAACAATCACAAATCCTCGTAACGTACCTGCAACTGGCATTAGGAGTTCATGATCACTAGAATATCTTTGCTGTAGGAGCACTTTGCGTGGGAGTGTTTGTCAAGCACGTACATTCGCTTTCTAATCTCTTCGTCGTTGACGAGTATTGGCATGTGATTGTTCGGAAGCTCTGTCTTGTCATCATCATTATTCGATGGGGACTCGGCATCAACGGGACGTATATTCGAAAAAATCCAGTAAGTTAATCTTGTACTTCTTACTTTGCATAAGAGCACATTAACGTCCAGATTCTTGCGTTTAGCTCGGTGAAACGTTGTTCACTGCTAGAAAGGTGATTGTATTGTACGCTTCCACATTCCTAGTCTTATAGCTTGTTCACCCAAGCTCAAGTTTTTTGTATCTCAACAAGCCTGCAATTCTTTTCTCTTTATTTTCTTGATTAATTTTTAATCACAATCCTATGCACTTCCCTACTCTTGTTAGCATGAGAACAAGCGGCTTTTGCTTCGTACCAGCATTTTCTTCGCTTTCGCTTAACTTTGTAGCATGAGCAGATTCTGCTAGAGAAACGGAGGACGACTTTCTGTGCGTCGATTAAATCCTGAGCAATGCACATGTATTTGGCTTCTTCAGGTACTAAAGAGGTGACCTGTGTATCTCTTCCATACAATGACCTGCGGTCTCCTAGTGAGATATCAAGTTAGAACTACCATCCTCAAATACCTGACTGACACCACTTTGCCAAATTTTAAAAGTGTGGAAGGATCATAAAAGTGAAATTCAAAATCTACCCAGCAATAACTGCGCAATAGAGAATACCTCTAACCACTGTACTGCGCGTATGCGCTTACAGTGGAACAGATAGAAATTATTTACGCGGCTTGAAAATTCACTGAAATTGGCCAATATGGGTGATCAAACATATTGACTATTTTGTACGTTACTGTTATTGATCGGCTGATAGATGTTTGATATGTTACGTAATGTTGTAAAACCTTGATTGAAAGTGGTATCTTTTGATTTGTAAATGAATTTGCTTTTTCATATGCTATCAACAGTAGAACAGAACAATTTTCAAGGCCTATCCATTGGCGCTGGGAGTTCTTTCTGCGATTGCTGAAGCACTCGCGATTGCTACTGTCTCAATAGTCTTCTTCAAAATTCGTTTCGAGTTTGGAGTAATCGGCGGGTGAGTATTATGTGTTCCAGTTTTTCTTCTACTCGGGCACAATCTTAAATACGATTTTGTGAGATTGAGATATGGTTTCCATGTGCATGGAGAAAAGGAAGGATAGGCAATGATTTCAACTTACATTTTGACGCCATTGTGGTCTGTGCAAATTTAGTTCACTGCATTTTCATTTCAGTAGTTCCCTTCATTAATGTTTTGGGTTATAGTTTTCATGTTTGCTTCAATGATAGCTTTTTCGCTATAAGTGGTGTAAAACAGTAATCCAAGGTAAACTATCCTCACTATTCTGAATGTATTAGCTGCTCTGTGGAGGAATTTGTGCGCCTGTTTGAATTGTGGTAGGTGACAACATGCCTGCCATACTAGCGCACTTAAGTTTGTACGTTAAAATTTTTTCGCTATGAGAGAATTGCGAATTGCTTAGAAGATTTGTAGTAGGTGTTATTGTTATTTACGCGTCCGACGTTACCGGAAAGTATAATCTGCATAGAATTTTCTCCTTGCAACCATTATTTTCCTTATCATCACACGGTCCAACATCACATTCTGTTTCGCTGATCCAAAAACTTCTGCCATTTGACTCGGTCTCTGTATTCACTGCTACAAATGTCTCCGAATGTTTCACGTGTCGCCTCTGCTGCTGCTTGAGGAATTCGAGTTCATTTCTTGCTTTATTTGATCCACATCACAATTTTTTTCTGCCTAATTTCACCGAGTGGTGCATGTGGAGCAGTTGTTAGAGGTGCTGTGCGTCGCGCACGAGGTCAGTGGTTCAATCTCACGCTCATTGCTCACAAGCCATCCATCCTTCCGGGGTCAGTAAATTGGTAACAGACTGGCCTCAGACTTGTCTAATAGGATAAGCAGCACTGACTCGGTTCAGCGGAAGGCCACCGCGAGTCATTGTAAAGGCCAGACATGAATTAAATCACCTTAAACGAAGTTAAAAATTGCTTTACCTTTTTGTTTTGATTGTGCAGATCCCAACAATTCAGCACATGATTCGTTTCCTCGAGTTCATCACTGGACTGAGGATTTGTCTTCTTTATGACTGTCGTGAAGTGCTATTAGAGGACATTCCTTCACAATTTTGAACATAGCCATTCTAGTGCGTTCTGGAAAGCGTTCGTTATTATTTATCGGTGAGTATTGGACGGAGGTGGAGAGTCACGTCGCATCGAACCGCGCCATTCGGCCACACGTCTGCTCGACTTCATTAATGCGTAAAATAGTGGTTAAACGAGGTGGTGAAGCTACGACCTTCTCAAGCGTTCCGTTGATTTGTCGCAAAAGAGTTGATGGAGGGGGGCGAACTGGCATTTTTCCTCAAAAGCTGACCAGATACCGTCTCCCTCCCCCCACAGCTAATTGAAACATCTGAATGATATGAGGATATAAGAACTGAGAACATTAGCAACAAAAAGACACACACGCACGCATTGAAATCACTTGTCCTCACTTTCTTCACATTTCGCTATAGATCTTCCATGACTCAACGTGCTACATGGAAATTAACAAGTCAAAAACTTCCTCTTTTGTCTTTCAATAATCTGTTGTTGTGACCATTTGGGTTTGAAAGTCGTTTCATGTGTAATAATCAGGATTGTTACTTTGATTATCATTTGTTTATACTGCCATAGAAGACAATTTTTCTCAAGGCATCACTACTTTAGATCTTGAAGGCTAGGACCATCATCGTTTCCTTTTTTTCTTTTTCGTCTTTCCAGAGCAGTACGTTCAGTCCTTAGTCTCAAACTAGTAGAAAACAATATAATATTGTATGAAACCACTAAGATGAAGTTATTATTACCATTTACTAAAATTCTTCAAGTCTGCATTATATATAACCAGTATTTGGTAATTACTTACGTTACAGTTGTTAATATGAATCGGACAAACCTCCGCAATGGCAGGATATAATAACGTCGCTCAATGGTGGATGTCTTTTCTGATGACAGTTACGACTTGCATCTAGTCGTAAAACGATCGATGCATAACGTTAGAGCTGTTTATCCTCCCAGACAAGTCTGGTAGCAATTTTAGCGACAACTGAGGGATGAAGGTTTGGTGAGCAATGAAGGCGAGATCGAACCACCTAAGACAAAGCCAAAATGAAGCTAAAGCAGTGACATTTAGATGAGTGGCATGTAATTTAGCCAACTTATGTTGAATTCAGTGTTCTTCGCAAGCATTGGAAACTGCACGACCTTATGTACATAACGCACCAAGTTAAGGGTCAACGTGAACTTGTTGAAGTAATTTTGTAGTAATGTTTGCTTGCTGACGAAAATAGTTCTAGATTCTTACTAGCGACCGTTTCGCCTGCAATTTGTGGACCGGTGATGTTGAAATTGCAAAAGCAACAGCTGGGAACAGATAAAGTTGTGCTTTTTCAAAGATTATCTATACAAGCACCGTGATGATAATCATTTAGAATATTCCGAGTTTTGTACCAGCTGCATGCTGCTTTGACAACACTTTTTCGATCATTATCGTCACTCTGACGACGGCTATTACGTTCACAAACGGTTGGATAAAATTAATCTTACGTGATTTTCACTCTTGATTATTACACTTGTAGTCATATTGAGTTTTGCAGAACTGAGATTCTCTGTTTTCGTCAGAAATGCAGGTGAGATTGTTCTATGCGGATTTGTGGGAATATTCATAGGTAAGTTATCGGTCGGTCTGTTGTACAGCGATTAAATTTTAAGAAAAATGTGAAGTACAGATGTACAATTCAGGATGGGTACTGTGGTTCTATCCATTACCAAATCAAAAGAATACACATATGTGCAGAATTTTACTGCTCATCTTCCTATCCATTGCAATAATTTTAGGTCCGTATTTTTCAAAGTTTGTTGAGGTTTCTAAGTCTGAATATTGATTATTCAAACGGAAATGTTCTAGGAATGAATGCTGTGCAACATGCATTTCCTGGAATAGTCGCTTGCTTGTTAACTTGCTTCGTAGCCCCTAGTCGATGGCGCACCGACAATCCGAAAAAGGTTTGCGTCATTATCGTTTTCGACTTTTGCTCATAATGTTTCACTTCGTTCCTTCGTCATTTTGATCTTTATTATAAATCTTAGATTGAACCTGTCGCTAATTTCTTTGCTTATACGTGGTACTATGTGGCTTCTCCAATATTGTTTTCGCTCGTCGGAACCCTCCTTGATTTTACCCAGGTTAGCACCCTTAAAAGCTTAAAAACCTTAAATATGATTTACGATAAGTAAGCGCAGTAGATGGAGATGTCATCCAAAACGGACACCATAACCACGGATTTGGCCTCACTTCGAGCTAATCAAGCCTCTCATCTCTCCAGACTAGGTAAATATGGTCATAATTATGAAAAAAATGTCTCTAAATCCATAAAAAGTAATGTGGCGGCGCTCTGTGATAGAGAACACTCTAGTGGATCTTTCTCATTTCGCGAAAAGTCAACTTGATCAACATTAACAACGTCCACAAAAAGATAATTTTTTGAGTAGCAGCCACAAAGACTTTAGTTGAGGCTAAATGTAGACAATAATTAGGTGAAAGAAGAAAAAGGATCCTCACTATGTACAATGACCGATTTTACTTTTTGCATCGCAATTTTTGTCGACCTCATCGCCAGGATTTTTGGTCTTCCACCAATATCGTTAACTGCTGGTTACGTCGATTGTCTCAAATTCTTCGAGATGCTAGAGCGTTCTCAGTTCTTTATCGTTGGAATGTGACATCTTTTTGCTAGAAAGATAAAAGCCGGCTGATCACTGTCGAAATAATATCAATTTTTTTGATCCCGGTGTTGTGCAAGAAAGGTGACCGTTTTCGTACTGCTTGCAAACACTGTGCTATCCATCCCGCTTGGTGGTGCAAATGAATGTCAGAACAGTATAATCAATGAGTTGGAAGTATTGAAAACTCGTAACATTACAATGTGCCAAACGCCATGCAAATGCTTTTTACCGTATTAGATTTTGCAGCGTGTTTTGATTTCATGGAAAATTAGGACACTATTAAGTCTCTGTTTTTGGTACTTTTTTACATTATTATTTTTATTTCCAATTTCTTCCACTACATCTTAATGATAGATACCCATGGATCGTATTTTTGCGGCTTGTGTCCTAGTATTGGTTGGCGTAATAGCTCGTCTAGTCAGCGGATTTGCCATCGTCATTTGCTCACCGTTAAGTATCGGCGAACAGTTTGTTGTCGTATGGTCACTTGTACCAAAAGCTACCGTTCAGGTGCCTTTACTCTCTTTGCGTAGATCTTCTCTGAACCCTTTTTTGAATTTCCCTATTTCAGGCTGCTCTTGGTCCCAATCTTTTGACGTCAGTCGAGAAATTTCCTGAATTCAAAGATGATGCCACATTTGTGCATTTTAATCTCTAATTTTTTTTCTTGCAATTAACTAATTAAGCTGATGCGTTTTAGTAATGGTTAAGACCATATTAGTTCAAAATCTTAGTTTTTGTGTGTACATGGAGAAAATTTGTTCAATTTTGATAAATCGCATTTACAAATCTCATCATCTCAAACAGATTGGCACATAAAGCATTTACTTAAACACCTAATATTTTGAATGACTTCCTACTAATAATGAAATCTTAAAGTCTTTAGAAAAATTGTTTCAGGTGGTGGCAAGTTGTATCTTAACAGTGGCAATTACAGCTCCTATCGGCGCCATTATTCTCGACTATGTAGCTCCACGTCTTATGAGAAAGGCGTCAGCGCTAACAGTTAGTGAATAAAGTTCAGAAAATACCTTAGAGAACTGAGTGGTGAGCAAAAAAACGGCCTCAGGCGAGAATCGAGCCGTGTTCCATCTTTTCCTGGGAAGCGTGCTTTACCACTACACCACTGAGGCACGTTTGCATCACCACTCGCCCAAGTTTCAGAAAAGTCAAATATATCTTAACTTATTTTCGTTTACTTCTCCTCCTTTTCCTATTTTCATTTAGAATAACCAGGTTGCTGCTGCGAATCATACGGATCGCAAAACGTCATTGGAGACAATCGTTGAAGAGTGCAGAAATAAAATGCGGTTCAAACGAGTGCGTGCATTTTCATTACAAATAGGAAACACAAACAGATAATAGCACTGTCCGGTCGATGAGTATTAATTCATCTAAAAGAATTATTCTTTGGTGTTTTGTGCATTGTTATTTCGTATAACGAGTCATGAAAATTTCTTGTGAAATTTATTGTACAAGACGTGAATTTATTCGATTTTTCGTACTAATAACAAACTTTACGACAAATAAAAGTGTTATGCAGATGCTTCATACGTCATACCACTGCTAAGAAGCTGTAAAACTGATAATTTATGAGTCTTTTATATAGCTCATGTCAATCGAATTTAAAGACAAAACCTGCAGCGACCATTAATCCTCTGTGGATTATTCTCACACAGTGGACTCTATTACATCAGAGAGTAAGCCAGGGGTTGGCATCAAAGCAAAGACATTGTTTGCAACTATTATTCCGGTGCAAAATTAATATTGGTATCAGATGTGAATCTTAAACCATGATAACTAGGCTCAAAAACATCTCTATTGATCAGAACAAGAACCATACGTTCAAGACATTTTTTCAACGAGAAATAGGTTTTCGGAGTCTATTTATTTGGCCCCTCTTGAGGTGGTATGATCTTGTGATATACCCAATAATGTGGAGTGCTGCGCAAAAACATTTGCGTCAGCCGAGATTCGAAGCCATATCTCACTCTTTCCGGGAGCTCATGCTAACCGTTGCATCACAGAAATAGGTTTGCTCGCACCTATAAGACTGAAGTAAGCGCCTCGAAATTTGACGAACTCTTGAAAGACTTTTTCTGCACCCACTTGGTTGTGCAGGCCTTATTGTGCTAGTTGTTGAGATGCCTCAAGAAGTGGTAGTTTCAACAGAGCATAAACCGGCATTATTCTTGCACCAACCTGATTATATGCAGTAGATCTTTCTGCCTGATTTTTCTTGCTCTATATCAGAATAGGTTACTGTCTTTATGTTTGCTTCTGTCCATACTCTAACAACAATTTGCAATAAACACCTAGTTGAGTTCGTTCCTAGGTAAGTGTATGACTAAAGAATGATTGAATGTCTTTAGGAAAACCTAGAACATATTTTTTCAAATCTCTAGATTCGGATTCAGAATACGACTTGTGCTTATGTGTGTTAAGTTTAGTTATCGAATCTCCTATATTTGATGATTTACAAAAAAAATCACTTTTTAGAAAATTCATTTTGGGATGCAAAATAGTTGATACTGGTGGAAGTAACCATCCTGGACACTTTTGTCAATGAAGAGGCTGTAGTGTCTTTATTTGAATAACCACTGAATTCTTTTATTCGGACGTCTAATCGCGCCCTTGAAATTAGTTCTTATCAAAACCTACCGCTTACACAAGGATGTGACTTTGAAATACTACGTGAAGTACACAGCCTTCACATGAGAGCTTCTAGCTCCTACAAACTATGAACATTTGGAAAAAAAATGCTTCTATACCAATTACAACCGTTATGAACAAGCAATTCGAGGCGTATTTGCCCGATTCGTACATAAGGTGAAAACTGAACAGAGTAGATTGTATGTATTTCGTTTCTTCTTCAATTATTTAATCCTTCACATAATTTTGTTGAAGAGGGCAAAGAGTGTCTCTTCTGACGTACTTCAACGCCGTTACCCGGCGCTTCTAGACATGATTTCGTCATGTAAAGTCACATATCGCTGAGAGGACTTTCTTGTAGTGCTTGGTATTGGAAAGAATTCGTTAAATGGCGTTTTAATACTATTTCTGTGTACAACCAATAATCAAGATTATTATACTTCATTCCGAATTTAGAAATGCACAAAAATAGGTATTTTTTTGAAAGTTAAAATCTGTGCGTGATTATGTATAACTTGCAATTTTTACCTGCAATGAACAGCTTTCTCTTCATCTCTTCTTTGTCACTTGCCGATCTTTCAGTTACTTGAACGAGCGTCAGTAAGCCCACTAATTTTTCTAATCCGTACAAGAGTAACCAATAGGTTCTCTTTGCTGTAGGATTTCTAGCACCATGTTATTTTTCAAAAAAACTCTCGTGAAAAAATCGGACCATCGAGTCGGTGGTTTTTTTTTTCTGTGCATTTCACATCAACTTGAGGTCGTCTAACTAGTGCCTGCATTATTTGTAGATGATATGCATTTTCCTTCTAATAAAGAAATCCACATAGTAATGTTTTCTATAAGGGTGCACGACGATGTAGCAAAGCATGCAGTGCAGAGCATCATTTTGAATATACTGTTTTCTTTACTAAATTAAAACGCTATGATGGAAATTGCATGATAGAAAATTGAAGATATCAAGTATCTCCACACCAATAGATTTATGTCGTAATACTTGATTTCAGACGACAAAATGATTATCCCCTTGTTTATTTGACGATTCAGTAACTTATGACAGTATATTAAGATGAATTGCTCCTCTAATGAATGAAAGATAAATATGGTTTGAATGAGAATAATTAAGTTAGTACGGAAATATTCAAAAGCAGTACGAAATATCAATTTTTCGTTAGTACCAAGTGCATGCTTGAAAAAATGCAGGGTTTTGGGAAAAGCATTGGCGTTATTTCTACTGTAAATGACCTTATTGGAGTCTCTTCTATCATAATGTATCAATTACTGAGATTTAATTTTGCTGTTGGCGATAAGGATCTAAATTTCATTGCAAGACTTCATCACTGTAAAATTGTGCCCTTGTGCAGGTCGAGCGCGCCGATTGCGAGCCAAGAAACCAACGCCATTCTCAACACGTTTAAACATCTCTAACGATGTTCTGCGGCTTTGATGCTCCGACTCTGATAGCCGTGTAGCGTGTGTAAAGATTACTGATGATGTTCTGCTAGTATTTTTGAATATGTATTCTTACACGACTCTTCTTCTTTTGAGCTTTGAATTACCACTTTTCACCTTCTGTTGGATAATCTGCTGGAAAAGTTGATTCCAGCCTTTCGTGTAAGTGGCAATCAAATGCAATTCCCTGTCGAACAGTCTCTCAACCGACAAGACACTTATATACCAATCATCGGTTAACATAGTATTTACCATTACTAGTGTTGAGGTTCACCAACGGATGTAATGAAATTTGGACACCAACATGACTTTATCACTTTTATAGTAAAACGTCAAACAATAAAGAATAAGACGTATTATAACATCTTCATACAGGGTACGATGTGAAATACAACCACAAGAATGCTGAGAGATTTGAATAATTGTTCGTCTACTCAGATTACGAGAACTATTACAATGAACTATTTGTCTACTCATGTCACAAGAGCCTATACAATGAATTATTCGTCTAGTGAGATTGCAAGAACTGATACATCAAATGAAGACGGAATGAATTATGAAACATAAGAAGTGGATCCTTATAAAGACAATGTGCTGAGAGATTTGAATAGATTGTTCGTCTACTCAGATTACGAGATCTATTGCAATGAACTATTTGTCTACTCATGTCACAAGAGCTTATACATTGAATTATTCGCCTAGTGAGATTGCAAGAACTGATACATCAAATGAAGACGGAATGAATTATGAAACATAAGAAGTGTATTATTATAAAGACAATGATTTCCACAAAAATCCCACTCCAAGACTAGGAAAGATTACAGAGATTTCATCGATTAACTGTTGACGGGTTTGGTCCAGTGAGGGCACATTTCGGCATCACATTCAGATATGATCCGATACATATTTTGAGCATCTCTATGGTTTGTCATGGCAATTCTGAAGTGCTAGACACTTGTTTCGTCTTTCCAGCCTCATCACTACCATTGTAACTCCTGCTTTTACCAAACCCTTGCAGGGGATATACCTCCTACATAAAAAAGAATGGGCCCCGAATCTGAAAGATCATAAATCAAAAGGAACCATTGCAATTCAATACGAAAAATATGAAAAAATTGAAAAACAACGACACTAATAATTCCAGTGGAGAAATCTCAGCATATCCGCGAACCAATTTGCATTCGACCTGAGGATGACTTTTAATAATTTTTTTTAAACACAATCGAAACATGGCACATTCTTCTGAATGCTGATGCTATCCATTCCAACAGAGCATGCTTGCTGAAAGCGTACCACAAGGTCATCATTAACTGCGAAGACGAGCCGACCCATAAATTCCTGGTGTTGGTTTCTTCTTCACATCCCTTACTTTCATGTGAAAGGTGACCTACATGTATATGGAATTAGAGCAGAAAGAAATATTGAATTCAAGCTGAATGCAATTTGGATATTATGCCATCAGAGTAATACAGAGTATTTATGTTTCCCTCACCGAGAACTCCGCTTCTATAATAGGCCATTATTTTCTGCAGTCAGTTAACGCACCCTTATTTAGTTTGTGACCATACTGGATTATATTTTCTGTAGACTACAAATCTTCCTTCTGATAACAAAGAAAACTCACCATGGGCATGGCCATGAGTTCTCCATGTAATCAAATTAATTATTATGTGACTCTGGCAGAAACTTTACCACTATACAAAATTCAACGATCAAGAATACTTCAAAACGTCACTAACGATTTCATGGAAACAAAACTCTTCTGGCTCCGCTGAGAGTGGGCTCATAAATCGTCCCCACTATGTCACAATATGTGGTGAAAGCGAAAATAGTGTTATCGCATATAGTAAGAGAGAAACATTTCCGATCGAGGGCGTGTGTACCACATACATGCAGTTGTTCTACAGTACGTGTTGAGCAGTTGGCTTAAGACTTTCCCAGGGTTATTCAAGCGTTTCATATCTTCGCAGTTCGCACACTTGTACCAGATTTATCGAGAAGGATAGAACAGTGATTAAATTTATGAACCACTTCAGGTTGACGTTCGAGCAAAACATGCATTAACTAATTCCGTAGCATACGGGTACTATGGTGCCCGTGATACTCCTGAACACCAATACTATGTACCCTTGAGGATTAGGGCCACAAGCTTCATTCGTTTACAGTAAATCCTAAGACCATCTATCCCTTATCCTCGGAATCACTCAGTGAACCTCTTTTTTTCAATCAGCGAAAAGATAAAATTGTTGTAATACAATTCATACTGATAGCCTCTCAGTAATATACGGCAATCAAGAAAAAACACACTTTATCTTCAGCGCGTGCTCGGCTAAGGTTTCTGGATAGCCAATCACCAGACCATTTTTGAAAGGCCTTTTCAATGCGCTGTAGTAACAATAAGGACATTAAGTTTCACCTTAGAGTAGTAAGAGCCGGCTTTATAAACCTAGTGGTCTTGTTAAAAAAAAATAGAAATAGATGTCAAAAATTGCAGAACGATAGAACGAAGTGTCTCACATCTCTACGCAAACCAAATCCATTTCAGATTTACCATTGTTCAACAACCGAATAAGCACTACCTATGTTGGAATACATCCACAAATTCTAGCCGAGCGAGATATGAGCGCCGAAAGTGAAAGTATTCTTCTCTTGACACCTACAGATTATTAAAATGGCCTAATCACAAACAAGATATGGTGTTAGAGAACCACCCAGATTTTAGCTTTCGCAAAAGGCACTATGATTTTAGGAAAAAGCAAAAAAGACCCCATTCTTGGTGGGTTAAATGTTATTGTTAGAGCTGTCAATCAACCATTGCAAGTTTCCTGGAAACTCATCCATAAAAAGTGCAGAGCAAAAAATGTGCGCTAAAGGTAAAACGGTAACATCCTCTCAGTTGTTACAGCGCATTAACCACCAAGAGATCGCTGCAATGCAGGAGAAAAGGAAAGATTTGAACTTGGCACCTTGCACGACAGAGCTCTTTCTTCAGACTATTAGTGATCATTTGGCAGCATAACTTACGACGATTTCAAAATGAGCTTCTTTTCCGGAAAAGCCGCTCCATTGCAGTGTAGCAGGGTAAATAAGATGGAGTTTCATATATTTGGCACGTTTGTTTAGCGCATAATTTATTGGCTGGGAGGCAGTGTGAAGGAACTCGGTCACAATCAATTATAATTAGAAGCTGTCCTCATTCCTTAAATTCACGAACCTGCAGAGGATGAACGACAGATTCACTTCCCCATTCTGTCCATACCCAACGACGCTGCCCTGATGTCGACTGGCCAGGTTCTGCAGTGGGTCCGAACACGTCGTCTTTGACAGCTTCATTAACTGCCAGTTGGAGCTTTACGTCTGAATCTTTCATAGATTTCACACCAAGCCACGAATCAGTAGAAATAGGATCTTCTTCGCTACAGTCTAGCTGGTGCAAAACGCGTCTTTGGCGAATAAATATAGAATAGAAACTTGATTAAATAGAAGTTCTTGGCGTTGATCAATTCGTAAGGGACGGTCATGCATTTAACTCCATTCGTAGCAGTAATAGAGGTTATTGAATGCAAATGTGGCCTTTACAAAGGCTTGAGGTGGCCTATCGGTTTATCAAGTCAATGGTGCTATCCATTGATACAAGTCTGAAACCACTACGCCGACTATGGAGGAATGGATAGTCTAGTAATCCTCGGATGCGTGATCGAACCATCAATCATGAACTGATCGAACACTGTGTATAGCAAAACATTTCTAACCACAGCGCCACACGTGCTCATAGCTTTGCATTGGAAAAAATAATCTTTTGAAAGAGCTGAAAAATCACAAACAAACTTTTCTAGTGTCATTGGGCTCACCGAACTGATGACGGTAGCTACTCACTATTTCTGACAGCTGGTTTATCGAACCGCTGTCGCCTGCCACCATCATATCTTGAGTGGAAGCTGGAAATAAAAGCATCAGGGTATAGCTAAGTAATTTATCAAGTCGCTGTTCTATAAGTCTCGGCATTACAGCAGTAAAGACCAAAGTTATTAACCAGAAGTAATTGAAATTGCGTGATTTTGACATATGTTAATGCGCATTTTTTTTGCGGACATCTTGGCATGTGACTTGCCTGTACTTGCTCCAAGATGGAGCTGTCTTGGGAACAAATTCGCTTACTACTCATTCACGATTGCCGCGTAGGGGAAATGCTAGAGAAGCGGAGGACAAGACTGAATGGAGCTTGCAATGATGGACGTCCCAAAAGCTACTTATCCTTCACACTGTTCTTGGTTGGCAGTACTAAGTATGTTGGAATACCTCCACAAATTCTAGCCGAGCGGAAAATGAGCGCCAAAAGTGAAAGTATTCTTCTCTTGACACCTACAGAATATTAAAATGGCCTAATCACAAACAAGATGTGGTGTTAGAACCACCCAGATTTTAGCTTTCTCAAAAGGCACTATGATATGAGGAAAAAGCAAAAAGACCCCATGCTTGGTGGGTTAAATGTTGTTGTTAGAGCTATCAATCAACCATTGCAAGTTTCCCGAAAACTCATCCATAGAAAGTGTCGCGCAAAACATGTGCGCTGAAGGTAAAACAGCAACATCCTCTCAATTGTTACAGCACATTAACCACCAAGAGATCGCTACAGAAATCGATGCGCGCAGAGCGAATTGGGTGGCGGTGAGCGAGTTCGTTGTTTGATTAAGGTCTTTTCTCCGTTTTGTGAAAATTTTCGAAATCTTGTACCACTTTGATATAGGACAAATTTCTCTTCTCGCTCATATGCTTTTGGTTCAAATATATGCGCCGTGTATAGAGTTTACTACGCACTTATTCTTAATTTGGCGATCAATCAACTGTATTGAATTGTACAAAAGACATCACAATAATAACCTTAAGTTTTGATCTTCCTAGTCTTATACAAAGCCCAAGAGTCGTCATAGTGAGTGTAATCTAGAAAACAATTAATAATTCATCTTAAATGATGATGCATGCTGCATGCTATACCAGCCCAGCGATAACTGTCACTATAGCTAAGTATATATCAGCCATTCGTTTATTCACAGTTATTTAAAGTCAACGTATGTGAGATAAAAAATGAGAACTATGGACACTAGAAGAATTCTAAGCATGGAAGAACAATGCTTTTTGAGTAAAGGGTTTGGACCACTGCCATTATAGAGACTGTTGGTCAGTAATACGTCTCTCGAAAAAAGTGTTTTCGTTACTTTTTTCTATTCGCAGCCATATTCAAAAAACCGAATTTTTCAAATCCTCTTGGCGTTTCGGTTATTACGGGACAGCTTACATTTCAGAAATATTAAGACTGTATCTATATTTCAGTTAAGTTTTATACTATGATATTGAAGTGCTTAAAGGTGGATCAAATTTTCTCCTTACTGTTACGAGCAGTATGAAGGCCTTTCAGGAAACAAAATACACCATTGAAATTTTCGAGATTTGAGCTACCAGATCATTTCAAAATAGCCTGAAAAGGGTAGAAAGTTTTTCAAATATGGGTGCTGACAGGGGAAGTAGAGTATATCCCCACAATGATAAACGCGCGCTCCTCCCTACACTTACTCCAGCCACATGCTACAATTACTTCCACACAGACCTCTATCAGAGGTGTTTAGGTGTAGAAAATGTGTTTCATACTACATTCCTGCAAGACAGGCCATACAAATGAACAGTAAAGGTTGAAATTTGTTTATTTTTGGTTGTGGTATTAACGCTGAAAAAATGAGTTTTTCAAGACATGTAGACTCTATGTATGTCAAAAATCTTTGGGAAAGTTCTGTTTGTGATATTTCATTCCTTATGTGACGATGAGATACCACTGTCATATAAACTTTACCTATAATTACCAATGAGCCAGCTATGACGTCCAAACGAAGGAAAATATTTTAGGCGTGAAACACGATTTTTCTCACTCTTACGGAGCTCTATAATAACCTTCCAAATGAATCAAGCAGCTTTTTGAAATCCTTAAGATTTGGGCTATCGAATGACTAGTAAAACTATAGTAGTGAGTCATATTAAAGCCCCAACCGATCAAATGAATCGCGTTGAGTGAGAAATGCAAATTTATTTTCGCTACTACAACGTAACAAAGGGTCCTTTTGAAAGTCAATTATATCCTTGAAATCGCAAGATCTAAGCTTTCGAATGATTACCAAATGTCAAAGAGAAATCTTTTGTCCAGCGAGAAAGGCCTTCATACAATCGTGCACCTCAGTTGGTACTTGCTATCCGTTTGGGGTAACCGCTTAAAAACTAGAGACTCTAGCATTTCTCTTAGATTGCGTATGCCACTCAAAAATTATATGTTATCGATTTCATTACTGTATATTACTTGGAGAAAAAGCTTTTTAGTGCGCCAAAGCTGTTAAAAGAAGATTTCGTTTCATTTTAGGCGTGCATTTCTACTCGGCTAGCGTTTGTGTATGGTTTTCAAAAGGCTTTCAAAGCTGGTTTGTAACAAAAGGCGTTATATAGCGAAAAAAAAAACACACGTCTCGTACTCGGAAACATAAGCACTAAAACCATATGAATGACCCTTTAGGGTAAAACGTAGTGAAACAGAATTTAAGAAAACCCTGAACTTTTTTGGTTCAATGCACCCAGCGATTTAGAGTGATATGCAAAACTTTCGTCAGGAGGAACTCGAACCCACATCTCACTCTATTCGGAAGCGCGTACTCTAACCCATTGCACTACAGACGCCCATTTTGCAAACCACTCTTTCTTTGATACCCAGTGCGTGACTGGGTTTAATGTCGACACCGACTACCCGGGTCTAGCCGTTGACGGTTGGCGGCTGACAGATAGATGCATTGTAGCGTAGAAATAGTGATGTGTGAAATGAGCGTCAGTAGTGCAACGGGTTTAGAGCGTCCGCTCCTGCATAGCGTGGGATGTGGGTTCCAGTCCCGCCTGCCGCGAAAGTTTTGCACATCACTCTACATCACTCGGAATCAAAACACGTGTTGGATAGCAAAATTGTAACATTTAGATATTGGGCTATAACATGCAAAAACACCACAAAGAAGCAAAAATTTCGAAAAGCTAAAGAAAATTGAATAATAGTGAACTATGCCTGATTTTTGTTTTTTTACAATCGAATAATCGATCTCGTAACTAACCTTGTTCGTCCATTGAATTTCTCCGCTTGCTTTGGTCACAGGCGGCACAGAGTCAGTACGGCCGCTGTGTGACTAAAAAAAAAAAAGATCTGTGTAAAAGCAAACTGTCAAGTTGAAAAGGTGTATGTAATTCATTTGAATAATGTTCTCGAACAGGACAGTATCTAAAGTGCAATTTGAAACAGCAAAAAACCAGGTTGCATGAGTAGATGAACTCGTCGCACCTGACATATCCACGTCGGAATCAAGATAAAATTCTGCTTATTTAACCGCTTCCAGTGGTGGCATGATGCTAGAGATATACCAAATGATGTAGAGCGATGTGCAAAATTCCGCGTGAGACAGGTCTCAAACCCACATCTCACTATTCAGGAGCGCGCACTCTAACACGTTGCGCTACGAGACTCGAACCCACATCTCACTCTACTCGGGAGCGCGTACTCAAACCTGTTGCACTACAGTACCGTCGCCAAGCGGTTAAATAGACAGATTTTCATATCATCAATATCCAGTATCTGTCAGCGTGACTGGGTTCACTATCGATACCGATTACCAGGGCCTGGCCGTTGGCGCTGGGCGGCTGAGAGATAGATGCGTTTTAGCGTGGAAAGAGTGATGCGAAAAATGAGCGCTAGTAGTGCAACGGGTTAGAGCGTCCGCTCCTGCATAGCGTGGGATGTGGGTTCCAGTCCCGCCTGCCGCGAAAGTTTTGCACATCACTCTACATCACTCGGAATCAAAATATGTGTTGTGGCAAAATTATTACCGTTAGATACTGGGCGATAACTTGCAGAAAACCCCACAAAAAAGCATTAAATTGGAGAAGCTAAAGAAATTTAATAGTAGTGAACTATGCCTGATTTTTGTTTTTTACAATAGAATAATCGACCTTGTAACTAACCTTATCCGTCCAGTTTTTCCGCTTGATCCGCTCATAGACGGCGGGTGAGTTCAGCTGCTGTGCGACTGAAAAAAGAAGATCTATGTAAAAGCAAACTGTCAAGTAGAAAAGGTATATGAAAATCATTTGGACAATGTTCCCCAACAGTGCCGTGTCTTAACTGCAACTTGAAACGGTAAAAAAAAAACTAAGCTGTATGAGTGAATGAACTTGTCGTACTTGAGATGCCCAAGTCGGAGTCAAGAGAAAATTCTATTTATTTGATCGCTTTCAGTGGTGGTTTAATGTACCCAGTGATGTAGAGTGAAGTGCAAAACTTTCGCACCAGGAGGGACTCGAACCCACATCTCACTCCATTCGGAAAAGCGTACTCTAACCAGTTGCACTACTGACGCCCATTTTGCACACCATTCTTTCTACGCTACAGCGCACCTATCTGTCATCCACCATCATCAACAGCTTGGCTCACGAAGTCCGTACCGGCATTGAACCCAGTCACGCTCACAGATATTAGTAATGGTGATCAAATCGAATTCTGTTTATTTAACCGCTGCTAGCGGTGTTATGATGTTGTAGATTTACCTAATGATGTAGAGTGATGTGCACAACATTCGCGGCAGCGGGACTCCAGCACACATCTCACTCTGCTATTTTGCTCACCAGTCTTTCTACTATTTCTACGCTACAACGCATAGCCGCCAACCGCCGCCAAGCGGTTAAATAAACAGAATTTCATATTATCGTCAATATTCAATATCTGTCAGCGTGACTGGGTTCAATGTCGATAGCGGTTACCCGGGCCTGGCCGATGGCGGTTGGCGGGTGACAGATAGATGCGTTGTAGCGTAGAGTGATGTGTAAAATGAGCGTCAGTAGTGAAATGGGTTAAAGCGCGTGCTTTTGCATAGTGTGAGATGTGGGTTCGAGTCCCGACTGGCGCAAAAGTTTTGCACATCACTCTACATCACTGGGAATCAAAATACGTGTTGGATGGTAAAATTATAACATCTAGATATTGGGTTATAACTTGCAGGAAACCCCACAAAAAAGCAAAAATTTCGGAAAGCTCAAAAAATTGATTGATAGTGAACGATGTCTGATTTTGGTTTATTTTACAATGGAATAAGCGATCTCGTAACTAACCTTGTCCGAGGATTGAATTTCTCCGATTGATCCGCTCATAGACGGCACAGGATCGGTACGGGCGCCGTGCGACTGAAAAAAAAGATCCGTGTGAAAGCAAACCGTCAAGTTGAAAAGGTGTATGAAATCCATCTAGATAATGTTCTCTTGTAGGGTAGTATCTAAACTGCATTTTGAAACGGCAAAAAAAAACCAGATTGTATGAATAGATGAACTCGTCGTACTTGACATGCCACGTCGGAATCAAGATAAAATTCTGCTTATTTAACCGCTTCCAGTGGTGGTATAATGCTAGAGATATACCAAGTGATGTATAGTGATGTGCGAAATTCCGCGTGAGCCAGGTCTCAAACCCACATCTCACTATTCAGGAGAGAGCACTCTAACACGTTGCACTACGGGACTCGAACCCACATCTCACTCTACTCGGGAGCGCGTACTGAAACCTGTTGCACTACGGTGCCGTCGCCAAGCGGTTAAATAAACAGATTTTCATATGATCATCAATACCCAATATGTCAGCGTGACTGGGCTCACTGTCGATACCGATTACCAGGGCCTCGCCGTTCGCGGTTGGCGGCTGACAGATAGATGCGTTTTAGCGTAGAAAGAGTTGTGTGAAAAATGAGCGCCAGTGATGCAACGGGTTAGAGCGCGCGCTCCTGCATAATGTGAGATGTGGATTCGAGTCTTGGCTGGCGCAAAAGTTTTGCACATCATTCTACATCAATGAGAATCAAAATACGTGTTGAATGGTAAAATTTTAACACTTAGATACTGGGTTATAACTTGCAGAAAACCCCACAAAGAGGCAAGAATTTCGAGAAGCTAGAGAAATTGAATAATAGTGATCTACGCCTGATTTCTAGTTCATTTTACAATGAAATAATCGATCTGGTAACTAACCTTGTCCGTCCTTTGTTCTTCTCCACTTGTCCTTTTTGAGCAGTCGAAGGATAGTTCAGCTGCTGCGACTGAAAAAAAGAAGATCTGTGTAAAAGCAAACTGCCAAGTAGAAAAGGTATATGAAAATCATTTGGACAATGTTTCCCAACAGGGCGTGTCTAAATTGCAATTTGACACGACAAAAAAAAAACCAGACTGTATGAGTAGATGAACTCGTCGTACTTGACATGCCACGTCGGAATCAAGATATGTGTTGTGGCAAAATTATAACTGTTAGATACTGGGTCATAACTTGCAGAAAACCCCACAAAGAAGCAAGAATTTCGAGAAGCTAGAGAAATTGAATAATAGTGAACTATGCCTGATTTCTAGTTCATTTTACAATGAAATAATCGATCTGGTAACTAACCTTGTCCGTCCTTTGTTCTTCTCCACTTGTCCTTTTTGAGCAGTCGAAGGATAGTTCAGCTGCTGCGACTGAAAAAAAGAAGATCTGTGTAAAAGCAAACTGCTAAGTAGAAAAGGTATATGAAAATCATTTGGACAATGTTCCCCAACAGGGCCGTGTCCAAATTGCAATTTGACACGACAAAAAAAAAAACCAGACTGTATGAGTAGATGAACTCGTCGTACTTGACATGCCACGTCGGAATCAAGATATGTGTTGTGGCAAAATTATAACTGTTAGATACTGGGTCATAACTTGCAGAAAACCCCACAAAGAAGCAAGAATTTCGAGAAGCTAGAGAAATTGAATAATAGTGAACTATGCCTGATTTCTAGTTCATTTTACAATGAAATAATCGATCTGGTAACTAACCTCGTCCGTCCTTTGTTCTTCTCCACTTGTCCTTCTTCGTATGCGATGGGTGAGTTTAGCTCCTGTGCGACTGAAAAAAACCAAATTTGTGTATAAGCAAACTTTCACATTGAAAAGCTTTATGAAATTAAACCGCTAGTTGTTAACGATATTATGGAAGTAGAAGATTATCAAAGACTTACACTTCACATAGGTGGTGCACGAACGTTTGGCGATGTTCACGCTGCGGCAGCCTACAAAGAGGCTACCGCTCGCGGTTGCGGCGGTGTGCGATATGACTCCCGCCACTGATTAGAGCTCCTTAAGTAGCGGCATCGCCGCCACATGTCTATGGATAAGTCCTAACACGTTGCTGGTTTCAGTTAACAATCCACCACAGCTGCTTACAATAAACACCGACATGCAAAATAGTGTAATTAAATAGGAACTGAAATCGATTCCCTTTCTCACTTTGCTAGGTCGACGTTGCGCTAATAGGTTCTCAGGTCTTTCACTGCAGGAGTTAATCAACTTTATGGGATTTTGGGGAGCCAGTCAACCTAAGCTAATCTAGCATCAACTTGCCGAACGCTCATTCTGCTGAAATGCTGTTCAACCTCTTTTTCTTCAAAGTCTGGGCAACTCCACGTTCAACTCAGTTTTTCTTCCCTTCTTTTTCAGTCATCTTTTTTTTTTATGAAATTCTTCGGATTTATGGATGCGACAAATGCTTAAGATTTTCTCTCCGACTGTGGAGCTTTCATGTGGCATTTGTTAGATGTGATTAGAGAATTCCGAATCCTAAAGATACCACGATTCTGTGGACTAGATCGATGCGACGAGGATGAAGTGCTTGAGGAGAGGTTGCAGGCGGCTGGAGAAGCAGAGGTCTCTAAGACACTTTAGCCAATCGATAGCTACCATGAGGGGCCGCGACACAGATGTCACGATCATATCGATCGATTCGTAGTGCGTGGAATCGATGACAGCTTGTGGAGCAGCGCGCAATCAATATCGAAGATCTACGGTGCTGTAGGAGACCAAGAATTTCCTGGATGGAAATGAAACTGTCTCCTGGAGTCATTTGATCTCTCCAGCAATCTAATAGCTGTAGTGCTGATAGGTGTCGTGGGCCCATTAGCTAGAAATTCCCACTAGCCTCTTTCTCTCCTCATCAATAGCAAAAAGTGGGCTGATGGGATTTGTTTTCAGCGACTGTATTCTAAAGAGATCGTTGTTAATTTGGTGATGTTTGATATTTTACGCTTTACCGTTGCCGGACGATGAGGGTCATATTGACCCTCAAGTTTTCCGAGATCTTTTTCGCAAATAAAGCTTTTTGTTCAGAATTTAGATAATCATTCGAAAGCTTAAGTCGCATGGATTTCGACACTTTGCTTGGTTATCAAAAACGCCTTTGTAGTACGTTGTAATAGAAAAAATAAAATAATACTTACACTCGGCTTGTCTTTTTGCTCAACGAAAGTCTATGGATCGCTTTCAATTGGGCTACGCTGAGTTCATTCAACAGCTAGAGTCTCGGCGAATTTGAAGCTTGAACTGGTTCCCAAAAGGATTCAATAACGCACTGCGTGCGAAAATGAAATTACGTTTCACATTCGGAATTTTCTTTTCACATAAGAGTTGCAGATGCACAAAAAACACACAGACCTGTAGACAAAATCGTGTTCTATCAGAGGGCTACAAAGGACCTAAAGCACACAAAATTTCTAGTGTCTTTACTGCTTTTTTCGCAGTGTCATGAAATTTCATATATACCTAAGCGAACTGAGTGGTGAGCAGAAATACGACCTCAGAAGGGAGCCAAATCCACGTTTAACCCATGGTTGACAGCTAACATAGAGATGTTGAAGAGTGAATACTGTCGCAAATCTGTCTCCATGGCGTAGTGGAAGCACGCCTCCCCGGTATGGTTGGAACGCTGGTTCGACTCCCGCCTGAGGTCGTGTTTTTGCTCACCACTCAGTTTGCTTAGGAGCCAAAAGTATTTTCCGAGACAATGAAAAAAATCTTTGTCGAAAAACGAAAATCGCGCGCTCCTAACAACATCGATTGTGTTGCCGCCCGCAAAGCGTTAACTAAGTCAAAATAGACTTACTGAAGTTGACGTGTACGTCACTTCCATCCGCAACGCCTAAATAGAAATAGTCGAGTACTCTATTACTCAGTGCAGCCCGTTAAGTGCCCCCTGCTAAGTACCTTTACAATAGAATGACAAATTCTTCATAAGACTTAGCCAGAGTTACGCACAGTGAACTAGTATTTTCTAGCCTAACTACCTATATACTTGAATGGTCCGTCGAGGGGATCGTCATCCGCTTGTCTTTTACTCTCGCTATCTTCGTCCTCAATAATAGATTGTTTTGAACATGGTAACATTAGAGCCTTAAGGTATCGTTGGCGCTTTCTCTACTCAATTCATCTCCTGGTGAACTAGCTGTATCATTCCTCTTAGGATTTTCTTCCTCGATAATAAAGCCATACACTTTAGACACGAATGGGAAGCCGAACAGCGTTTATCGGAGCAAACGTGATCACTCTTTGAACACCTCACTTCTTCCCTTATCCATACCTATTGAACACAACGTGCACTGTGAATATGTAGTAGCCACTGGAGGAGATGGTTTAATGTGTAGTAGCCAGTGGAGATGATTGTTTACTGCGCAAAGTATAGCTGTTCCTTCTCCTACACTTCCGTTGTACACATAGCTGGCAGCTGCTGACAACTTGTTCTTCGCGTGTGCCTTCTTTGTATATAAAAAGATATGCACAGGTGTTCTAGATAAACATGTTTATAATGATCGTTTTGAAATAGCATTCTCTACACGATCAGCTTTCGGAGGCTTAGTCCAACTTCTTCAATATAAGTTTCGTCTTATTTATCCAGCTAATTTACTTTCCACGTATGGTCATCTAGCAATTCAAATTACTTGACCTTCTCAAATTTTGCATAGACAACGACAAAAGTGATTGATACTTCTGCAATATCGCAGTAATTTAAAAGCAAAAGTATCAAATATGAACGGCTAAATTTGGTTTTCATCGATGTCACATAGCGAACATTTCAATTTGATATATAATATCTCTCGTATTGAGATCGACGAAGGAAGGCACTCTCAAAGAATTATGTGCTCCTATTTTTAGAAAGCGTGTTTGTTGATTTTCCCTGCTACATGTAAAAAAATTGAAATCAGCCATTTTTTGGCTCGAACGATCTATGAAACGTTTCTCAACAGTTGTGAACAGTATTCATGATTATTCAGCCCTCAGAAACTAATACAAAGCTTTTCGCTTCACATAAGTCTCATGATGATACACTGAGAGGTTTTTCGGGCCTTCTGTGAAGCTTAAGCTAGAAGTCACAGCATGAACATTAGATAGGGCAACATTTTTCATTATAGATGGAGACGACATTCATAAACCAACTATCAACTCAATTTTAATCGAATAAATCGTCTAATTAGTTGGAAGAAACCAAGGAATAAAATATCAAGTGTTGACATTTCTTTTAGCATATAACTTGATCAGTTCTAGTATTTACTTGCTTTACGGCGTAAAATTTACCACTACTAGACAGCCAGTATGGATTCAGCAATCTTATGACAGCAGTTCCAAAATTTCACTGCAAATCTTGCAATTTCTTCAGAGCTTTTTCTCCACAACCGGTTCCATTACCGCTCTGATTCGCAGCATCGCTCAACAACATTGCCTCTGTGTCACACGTTTCTCTGTGGTTCCTCGCATTGGTATGATTGAGCAGCAGTAATGTCAGCATTTCTTTTGAATTCTATTACTAGAGACTGTTAGATCTTGAAATGGATCGGTTGTATATAATTGTATTGCTTCTCATTAATTCAGAGTTCCCTAACTGTAGAGGATAACGATCGTTCTCAAAAGTGGTTCAGTTTATTTCGCTTTCAAATGTCTTATATATGTATATATACTAACATATATATTTGTGGTTGAAATTACATGAAACGTATATTTGTATATACACATTATATATACATACATAAATACACATATATACATAAACATGTAAATATATATAATATATATATATATATATATATATAAAGCCAAAAAGCAACACCTGCGAGTCATATATGTTTCGTACTGATAATGCAATATGCAGCATGGTACCATCTTACTAGCGTGAGAAAAGTCTTAACAATCAAAAAGTGTCCGTTGACCTTTAAGTGTTTTTCAATCGTTGATCTCTTTTACAATCATTAAATACTTTGATGGGTTATTAATACTAACTGAAATTGTGACAACGATGCAAATATGGTTGCATACACTTTTGTTTTTAGTTGAACTATCTTTGAAATAAAAATGAGTGAATCATCGGGAAAGGTTCGCTAACTATTTTTTTACTTTTTGTGAATAGGTTTCATAGCATAGGTTGATGGCTGAATAAGTTGTACGAAACGTTTACGAAAACTTGACCATCTCACTCTGTTCCATTACTAGCTTTAAAAAAAGCGTTGAATGTAGAATACCTGAGACGAATTTTATACGAGTGTTTGCTTCCATTGAGTCGAATTTTACTTCATTCCTAGCTCTAACAAAGGAAAATCGCCATCGTAATGGTGTTATAACTAAACGATGTTGTGCACATGACAACGTCGGTCGCATAAACAACATTCCTATAAACATTTATCGGATTGTTACCTTTTGTTCTTGAATACTTGTCATCACTGTACCTCCATGAACAAGTTTTGAAGAGAAGATTTCCATTGTTTCCCCAAAAATTAGATTTCCCACACAAAATGGCGGAAGTGTACTACACAACTATATCACAGCACAGTGTAGATCAGTATACAGGAATTTCTTTTTCTTAATGCTTTTATTCAGTCCTACAATGTTTTAACTATATATCTAGGACTATTGAGGGATGTGCAAAACATCTGTTCCATACAGGAACTGAGCCCGGGTTTATCCATAGCGGAGCGCATGTTACAACTACACCACCAAGGCCATCACTTTGATACCATCGATAAACTATCGAGGCTGTCAGCGGCCAAGTTTTAACGAGTTTGGCCGGTAATAAGCACATATCGGGCATTGAACCCAGTTACGCTGACAGCTATTGGTATCTATCTCTCCGTAAAATCGTCGTCGGTAGGATGAACCATTGGTGAACTTTCAGGACGGTCGATTAATTCGTATGTCACTAACATTCTTAGATATATAACTAAAACTGCGTCGATTTTTGAACATCTAGCTGTGAGCGTGTATTCTTAACTGCAGGAGTGCATGAAGCATCGTTTCCTTCAAAACCATTGCCATATGTAATAATCCATGTAAATGTAGAAGTTTCTAATTCATTTCGTCACATTTCGCAGCGTTCCTAATCTTTCTACGACCAACTAGTCGCGGCGTAGATGATCATCGCATTGAAATCGGTAATCAGTTTTGAGGCGACGGACTAAATTCCACAGATTGTCGTTGTATTCTTCGACTTACAAAGTGGGAAATTTACCAAAAGGGCTTACCGAACCTGAGATAAATGGTTTTGAAAAGTCAATTTTAAAACCGCGTTAACCTATTCCGGTACACACGCTTGTGAATGGGTGAAGATGGAAATGAAAAATGTTTCCAATCAACATGGATACAAGGCAAGAACACCTGTGTTTCGTTGGTGCCTTCTCAAGCACGTTATTCACGTTCCTCCAAGGTAAAACAGTTTGAAATCAATTTAACAACATTTAGGAAGGACTTCATTTAGGACTTCTTGGCATTTAGCACCTAGTCCGAGCAAAGGCCAGCAGCAACCTTGGGCGGGCACTGCAGTCTAAGAAGGGCGGGCGCTTAGAGCGCATCGCGTTCAGTCGCGCCACGCGTCGTTCTGGATATTTCGAAGCTCCGAATCAGGCCGTTCCTCTAATTTATGTATTGTAGTGTTTGATTATGCTTCTGACTTCTGCAACAACTGACAGTTACCAGTGTTATACTGAATTCGACCGTATCTTCATTACTTCCGCACCAGGTTCTGATTAGAACGATTTAATCTCTAAAACGTCATTGTAAATTCACAAACTTATGATATTAGCGGCACTCGACTATTTGTCAATAAATGCAAGCTTATTACACTGTGTGTCACTGTCGCTGCCACTCACATCTATTACATTCTGCTCTCAGTGGTTCCAATACCCCCTCATTCGTGCTACGTACTCTTCGAAAAGTGCTAGACTACTTGGAAATCTTTTCAGCACTAATATCATTGTTTGAAGAAAGCCTGTCGAATTCACATAGTTTTTTTTATTTAGAATATTAAGACATTCGCGTCGAAAAGTCGTCTTACCACTCGTCATTATAATAGTCTTCTTGCTGTCATTCAGACAGTCGAATTATTCTTTACTAGTAATGAATGTCTCCCTTTTCGTGTTCAAGCGTAATGTCTGAGACATTAAAGCACCTTGGACGCTAATGATTCTTATTCCAGAGAATTTATGCACTATTTGATCTATCCGGTATTTTTATCCATTGCATTATGTCAGGATTTTCTCCAATTAGGCAAGTTGATTTTCACCTAACTTCGCCTCACTTTCTCAAGTTAGAAATGTAATTGTAGAAATAGTATGTCAGTGTGGCCAGACATTTGCGGAATGATTAATCACAGCTGCTGACGTTCCGCTCTTAATTTTCTGAAAGTTGTGGTTGTGATTTTGATTGAATAATCATTCCATTCTGCGGATCTGCTCATGGGATGAAATACAAGCCCCCTTATGACAAAGTAACTTGGCGCGTCTCATTTGGAGCGAAAAGGGCTTATAGGGGATCAAAAGTAACCATTTAATTGAGGTGGAGAGCTGTTTATTGCTCAATGTTTTCTCTACACATAACGGTAACTTCTGAGAAATTTTGTCGAACACTGAGCTGCTACATGTTTCAGAAGATTGCCCCGCCAGACCGTAGACGGTTGGCTGTTGACAGAAAACGCGATGTACCGTAGAAAAGAGTGCTATGCAAAGCGATCGTTGATGGTGCAACGGTTTAGCACGTGCCTCCGAAAAGAGTGAGATCAGGGTTTGAATCCCGGCTGACGCGATCTTTTTACACACCACTCTACATTATTGAGTAAACGAGGTTGTTAATTTGAAGATATATTCGGTACGGATGAACAGTACAATAAACTTGATTGTGAATTAACAACCTCGTACATGCTGATAAGAAAACCAAGGAGTAATTTTTCAATTCAGCACATAATAAACTGGGAGAAATGATTTCGACTGGAAATCGATTGAAAGTAATTACTCTCTTTCCACTTTAAACAGAAGCTCTAAGTGAGCTTTGTTTCTATATACTCCATCTTCACTGATTCTACGAATCTTTGCATTTCTTCCGTTTGCTGTGTCGTATCCGTCATCCACGGTATGGGTGCAGCTAGATTTTGTGTTCTCTATGAATGCTGTTGGATACTGGTTGGACTTGTTCTTGGAATCTTAGGAGAGATCTACTAGAAATTTTCCAAGTTTTCGCCGTAAGATCCTGGTACTAGTTTGTCGAGAGGAGGGAGTTATGGAGAAGTTGTCTGCTTGGTCCCTGGCGGAGTGAACCAAAGACCATGTTTACATTACCCGTCACCTATAATTATTCCCCTTTCATATGATTAAGAAATTTATTAGTTGACACGAATAGTTCTTTTATCCAGTTGTTTGAAAAGTCAGCAACCCTCTTCGTAACAAATGAAGTTGAGGTTTTCTTAGAATTTTCTCTTTTGCTTTCTCTTTTAACGAAATGAATTCAAGGTCATAATCATCCAGCGGCAGGTCCAGATCCATCTATATACCTAGCTCGAGATCTTGATAATCGAGATCCATTCCTCAATGAAAATAAAGCCTTACCGGAGGCCTTAATCGATCCCGAAGGTCGCCAGTTCATCGTACCTCTCAAGCAGAAGACGATACAGTAAGTGAGCTTTGCTCTTATCACAAGTTTTATGGTCTTGAACAACTGGTGACGGATTGTGATTTTTTAGCTGGTGATATTGAAGCATTTGGGGCTGGACTAGTCGTGTGAGGTCATTGTTGATCACTAATTATGAGCGAGGGGAAACGAAAATTTTCTGCTGGAAAGTTGACTCAGAAATAGTAGAGATGATGTTGATGATGCTGATACTTCAAAGAGGATCCTAACAGGAGTGATATGAACGCGCTAAGAACAAACTAATGACAAGAACTTTCTTCTGAGACTAATAATTTCTATTTTCAATTAACAACTCCAGTACATGGTGGTTGCTGTAATTCCTTCTCAATGAGCAATGAGGAGATCATGAAATTTGATTATTTGTATTACCTTACTCTAGTGGTACAAAGGGATTCATGTTCTAAGTTGATAGTTCTGGTGATATTTTCCTTTCTTATAAATTAACAATAACTGCATATTGTTGGTCACAGTTTCTTTATTTTTGTAAAAAGTTAGATACAATAACTCTCGCAGTCATTTTTAATGTTTTAATAATTATTATCAACGCTACTAATTATTATCGACGCCGTCCTACACGCCAGAATATCGAAAATAAGGTGGGCCGGACACGTGATGCGCTTCAGCGACAACCGATGGACGAGAGCCGTTGCCGATTGGATTCCTCGGGACATCAAGCGCTCTGAAGGAAGACCACCGGCTCGTTGGTCCGATTTCTTCACGAAAGCGATAGAAGAAAGATATGATGCTCAGCGAATCCTTAGAGCGAGGAGGACCCACTGGGCTACTCTTGCACGCGATAGGGAAAAATGGAAGAGTTGCTGGTACCCGCTCGAGTCACTCGACGATCAACGGGACGACAGGTGATACAGGTGATGACTTTTATTGCTATATGAGAGTTATTACTCAACTATATAATACGTTAGTGCTCATGTGACGCAGTTGTTGGAGGTGTTCTTGGTCGCACGCGAGGTCAATGGTTCGATCTCGCGCTCATGGCTCACCAAGCCATCCATCTCTCCGGAGTCGATAGATTGATATCGGATTGATCACAGACTTGTCCGGGAGGATAAGCAGCACTAACTCGATACATCGGGAGGACACCGCGAGCCATTGTAAAGGCCAGATAAGCATTCAATCACCTCAAACGAAGTTAAAATTGAAGACGAATGCATGGCGCATCTCTCAGTGATTGAACAACGCCGAGAGTCTTATACTTTATCCTTATCATGCGTTACTATTTCAATATTCTATTTTAATTGCGACTACTTGTATTGCGTTTCTGCAGTACTCTCTCCGAATTATTATTTACTAACAATGTCACCTATTTTTTATTTCATCAGAGCTGAGGAAGAATTACGGCGAGAGACGGCAGAGATCTCACGGCTCCTGAGTTCGCCAAAAACCACAGTATCCCTTACTGTTTGGTTATGGTCGTTGCTTGGATGTTCTCTAGTGGTTCTTTGTGGAATTCTTCCCGCTTTCTTGTTGCCGGCTAATACCAATGAGTATCTTCGTACCGAAGGTAAGTCTGTATGATTAATTAAGTACGATAGAGGTTTGAGTGAGGCGGTCCCAAAGTTTTTTTTTTGGCAGAAGGCAGACGTAATCTCAGCCTGCTTCTGTCATTCGCAGTTGGTAGTCTTCTTGGTGATGTTTTTCTGCACCTTTTACCGGAAGCATGGAGTAGCTACGATGGTGAAATCTTTTATAATTAGTATTTCAAGCCTAGAAGCTTCTATGAAAGCGAGTGCTGTTAAGCAAGGAGGAATTTAGTTGATATCGAGCGCACTGGGCTTTACACAGTGGGTGGTCTATTAATCTGCTCTTTATTAGAGAAACTCTGCAGTACAACGCAACAAAGCCAGCATAAGGTAATTTCTACCTAACTGAGCGAATTCATCAGTTCATGACCTACAATACATATTTCAGATCTGTGCAATTATGAATCTAGCTGCCAATTTGGTGGATAACTTTACGCATGGATTGGCTGTTGGCGCTAGCTTTTTGGTATCACCGAAGGTAATTCTCATCTATTCTTTCAACAACGCCGCTGTCACTGTCGGCTATTTTTTAACTAAACAGTCGCGGTTCCATGTATGATAAGTTACTCTTCATGTCGTGGCAAACTATTGACCAAACTCGCTCTGTAGCCTTTTCTAGTAGTGCGTGTATATTATCAAGCTGCAGATTTTCGATTAATGTGCCTAATAACGCTGTCACGAAATCGATTCTGAAATATGAAATAAAACCAATAGGTGCTCTGGAATTCTCCCGATCATGAAGTCGCTTTTTTAATTTCTAGATATCTTGTCATTTATTGCAATGCTTGATCAACCTTTATGAGGAATAGAGTTTAACGTTGAATAACTTTCATTTCATTATCCCACTATCAGTTTCTAATCCTAATTTGCCTGCTATGTAGTTCGGAATGATGACGACTTTCGCTATTCTCATACATGAAATCCCACACGAAATCAGTGATTTCGCAATTCTTCTTCGAGCAGATTTCAACCGACTCCAAGCTGTGAAAGCGCAAGTAAGTTGAATCAAAGCTATAGAGCTTCTATACGTTGCTGAAAGTTCAATCGCCTTGAACTGATGAGTTCTGAATAAGTTTCAATGCGTAACTTCTTCATTTTTTCTTAGTTCGTTACCGCTTTCGGAGGTGTAGTTGGTGCTTGCGTTGCGTTGTGGCTGCAAAGTGGCTCAGTAAAATCAGTGGACTGGATTTTACCGTTTACGGCAGGAGGATTCATTAATATATCCCTCGCCCAGATTCTACCTGAACTCAATCAGGAAACTAGTCGAAGGTGCTTTAACGAAATATGATCACTGAATTGATTTCTTGTTAAAGTCTACGTTTAGGCAAAACATCAAACAACTGGTGATGATTTTATTAGGACTTTTCGTCATGGCGGCAGTTAATCAGTTTCATATCGCGTAGTCGTGTTCCGTTCTGCAAGCCAACCCCTTTGTTGAAACTTTATTTATTTCTTGCTTTGATAAAACTGCCGTACTCTAGCTCTTGCCGATATGTAAACTAACACCTTGTAAATTACTTATTCGATTAATTGCCCCCCTTACCTTTCTACGGTGGAATTGCCTATCCTTGCCTTTTCCTATGTATAATCTGACAACTCTTGCCTTTTTAGCTTCAAAAATGCCTTCTTCTAACACTTGCCGATGTGTCTTTTTACTATGGGTCAGTGGGTTGATGGTTGTAGTTATATCCTCTGAATGTCGAATTTATGTACAAACGTATTTGTTTATTAGGGTCAAGACGATCAAGATTCTACTAAACCGGTACTGCACCCTGTGTTATAAAACATGTATGTAAAAAAATTTTCATGCTGTTGTCTTTTGTTAACTAGCTGTAAATAAAAGTGAGTGCTCACTTTAAGTCAAGTTCACTATACACGGTGATGAAGGAGTGAAGGATAAAGCATTTGGTATTGATTAACCCATAGTGCCATACATTCGATCTCATCAAGCACCATAGAAATAGCTGAATATTTGGCTTCAAAAATGACTTACAGTGGTTTCTGAATGTATAAGTAAGTGCTCGTCTGTTCACAGGCTAGTCTAAAAAACAATTTGCTGATCCCTCAATCATGAAAGGTCCAGCTGGTCGGTACCCGACATTCATTTAACGATCACGTATGTACTTCAGCGCACCTCGAATTACTCGCTACATACCCATTGATTTTTGTTTTAAGCAAAAAGTTATAATGATATCCAGTATTTAGTTACAGTCAGCTATCCTGTCTTCTCATACTGTTGAAGAACATGGACATTCATTTCTAGCGCTAGCTCATTTTTTCTAGCGAGGTGCTATACAACTGTACACATTCTATAACTGTAAATTTGTCAGTGTTTGGATTAAACAAAGATTCGTGATTCCAGCTGTCTTTCGATCCACACTTTTTCCTCTTTTTTTTCTTCTTAAGGAGCTATTTTATCGAATGACGATAATTTTGGTGAATGTATTGGAGAGACAGAGTTATAATATTTCTTTCTTACCCAGTTACTTTATTTTCAGTAACACCCAAGATAGACTTCCTATGCAAGATATTTGCGCTCTCTTGATCTATTAATAAAACTTGCAGTCTTTCGAGTTCTCGTTGCGCTCCTTTTTCGATATCTCTGTAGCAGTTCTCCATTGCAGTAGTTTCACCAGAAATAGAAAAAGTTGTGGCAAACAGTTTTGTGCTGGCTTATCCCACCTGACGACAAACAAGCGGTCACATAGCATTTCAAACCTTCTCTCTCTTTGAGAAGCGTTTCAAAACTTTAGTGTACCCAGTCCGAAATTTTTCACCGTACAATCCGTTTTTGGTTAGTGTCACACATTTATTAAGCAAAGTAATGATTTGTTTTATGAGCGAGACGCAGTATATTTTTTTCACAGTTTAAATTAATTCAATAAGCAGCAGGTGAAACGTCGTTTGCAACAAGTCTTAGAGCGAAAACTGCGCGTTAGAACGATTTTAACATGATCATATCTAATTGAGATTTATTTCATTATCAAACGGCAAATTTCATCGATGCTCAAACTGCCATTCACTTTTGCACCGACCTAATACACACATCACAAGCCCTTGTGCATCTTTATTTCATTACCTTTTAACATTTGATATTTCCTTCACCAGATGCGAGGTCAAATTCGTTATACAACGAGAACAGCTTCCTTGATGCTGAAATACCAGAGAGAATAGGTTGCAAAGATCTCAGCGCAAACGGCTGTTTTTATTCCCCTCAATCGAGTCCAACAGAAGTGCCCTACTTCTCGCACAGTGAATCAGGAGAGTATTATTCGGCAGGTTTTAGCGTCGGACCATCGGGTCGGTGATCTTTCCTGTAGAACGCTTGACGTCCCGAGAAATCCAACCGGTAACGGCTTTCGTCCACCGGTTGATGTTAAACGCATTACGTGTCCGCCCTACATTATCTTGAATAACCTGACGTGTAGAACGGCATTGTTGACCTTCGATCGATGACGAAACTAAGAACTCCAGATCCTTTCGCTGATTTACGAGATGCGGGATACTCCTAGCATTGACATTTCGACTGTGCGTTCAATAAGCCAATTGTTCTTCCATCCTGCTTACGTAGCGACCAGGTTTCTGCTGCATACATTATGGCAGGGATAATCGTCGAGTCGAAAAGATAGGCACGGGTCGGATGATATTTGCCTTCTTCACTACATCCTCGATGTTCTTGAACGTTCCCCAAGCCGCTCGCTCCCTCTTGCTCAACTCTGAAACTTGTTCGTTCATCATATTGGTTTCACGAATTAGACGTAACTGAAGCACTTAGAGATGTTCGTTTCGTTGAGCGTGAATGGAGCATTCCAAATCCATCCGTTTCTCATGATCATATCCTTCGTTAGATTTGGTTGAGGCCAATCTTTCTGCAGGCGTTGTCGAAATCGGTCAGCAATCGTTTCGCCTGGCTGATGCTTGGTGTCATGAGGACGATATCATCAGCGAGGCGAAAATGGTTCAATTGTCGACCTATGATTTTCACTCCATATCGTCCCGTTCTGATGGTCGGATGGCGTTTTGGAGAGTGCAGTGAATAATTTTGGCGAGTTTATATCGCCTTATCGAACCCCTCTTCTTACGTCGATATTAATATCTCATGATTATTATTCAGCCAACATCTCATGTGGCCTGTTAATGGACTATTCTACCAGCCGACACACGTGTTTCGGCCTTGAGTAGCCTCGTCAGTCGGGCAGAGCACTTCGTCTTCAGCCACTCTGCTCGAGGTACTCCAGTCCCCTATGCTAAGAGTAGCCAACGACGAAAGATTTACACAATTGCCGCCTAGTGAAAAATCACTAGATCGGGAGTTTTGGCACACTCGATTGTTCGTGGCCGTTAATAGGTTGGAGAAGACGTTCTGAGAAGATGTTTGTAAAATGTTAATTTATGCACATATTACATTCAAACAAAGACAGAACTAATAGTCAAAGTACTCGCCTCTAACTTCAAGCACTTCCTCCACTTCTCCGGCAAAAGATCGATTCCGCGAGCATAAAATTCCGATTTCGAGCTGCCAGCATCCGAGTTGTCAAGAAGGTATTTTCTTCAATAGCTTCAAGCACAGCTTGATGACCAACTTCTTTTGAGCGACCTAAATGCAGCTGATCTTCTAGACTTTCTTCACCTTCGTCAAAGTTTTTGAACCATCCGTACACCGTACTTTTGTCAACTGTGTCTTCGCCCCAAGCCAGATTGATGCGTTCACTTGCCACCGTTGCATTTGAACCAAACAACCATTCGAGCATCATCAGCAACCTAATTCGCTCTCTTGTTAACTCCATCTTGAGAAAAGTAGATAATCAACCAACCAAATCGCCAATCCTTTCAGAGAACGTAAAGTGGCTTAAACTGAGAAATGCTCCCATCGAGCCACAATTGGAGACTGCGTTTGATGAGGATGCGAGAATGCTAGGTTGGAAAGAAAGTCCTGAGGCACTTGAAAAAAATGGAAATTTATGCATGAATTAAGGAAAATGCAATAAACTATTACTCAGAATAATGGGCATCGTTTTCCACAATGTTATGCCATCGGTCCACCAAGTTTCGGATCTGGTCAAAGTACCGACGGGTGATCGTCCAAAACAGCAATCAAATCTTATTTGTTCAACTTTGCGGGACGTCCTGAACGAGTCTTGCCTTCAAGGTCAAGATATGCGGCATTGAAAAGCTCGTTGAAGTTTACATTCAGCAGCAGATTTTCTTGTTGTGACTTCCATACAACTTCGTTGATTTCATCGACTGCAGCTCGCTGTAAAAGATCTTTTCTCCAATCCGACGCAATGAAACAAGAACGTCCATTGCTTTGGACATGGCGAAGGCTTGTAACAAAGAAAATAAAGACGAATGATATCTAGGGCTTCAGTGAAAACCCCACTGTAATAAACCTATGATCTGCGAGTTATCTCATGCTTATTTGAAGTGCCCCAGAACTTTCTTTCCAGTCATAGTACTTCACACCGCTAGCTTTGAATTCCAAGAAGAACCGACTCGACGAACTTCAAAAACCATTTATGAAAATGGCCAAGTCATCAGAGCTGCAACTTGCGGCAAACAAGCGAAATCTGACGTACAGTGCTGATTGTGGGTATGGGAGAGCGAATCGAATGAAAGTAGTGTTTCTTCAAAAACTTGATATTAGACCTTGATAAAAATCATGGGAAGGACAAAAAATCTTTCTATTAAATCTCGTTATAGCGGTGGGATGATATTAAAAATATACCCATCGATGTTGAATGATATGCAAAAATTTGGAAATTTTTCCAATTTTTTGTTGCTCTAGTACAAGAGTTTGAATTGAAAGCTTCCAGCCTAAGACGACGCATTTCAAACTCACGAATGGGTGCCTTTTGGTTGATGTGCCTACGTTCATGCACCCACCAATGGAGTACGGAGACCATATAATAGGAATCCACGACGAACATGTAGAGGATAGAATCCCCTTTCATTGGTTGATTAGCTCTTTGGCGCCACAGGAAAGGCATCAAAGAGTAAGTACGGGCATATTGGATGAAATGCCACACATCATGAATGTAATGTGAGTTTGGTCTTAGTAGACAACAGAATCATTATTAGAATTTGTCATAAAATCGCCTTACTAGACCTTTACATGCTAAGCGCAATCGTACACTCATCTAATTTTCGTTAACGTTGACGCGATATGTGACCACTCAGCATGAACAGTTCCGCTTCTGTTGGATAATTGTTAAGAGATGGTGTTATGCTTATCAACACCGGAAAAACGCATCGAGCGAAACAACAGTGTGCGCTAGTAATCTGTTGCCAGTATTTGTAACAGTATGCGTCGCCCTGAATACCTCTGCAGCGTTCCCAGATAACTACCATTAAACAATGTGAATTTCAATTATTCAGTTTTGATCTAAACAACCTTTGTGTTAAATGGTCCTAACATGTTATACACTCTGCCGCGTACTGCCTCCCTGCAAAATTTTACAACTTTATAAATCACGTTGCGACAGACACCTGGTCCTTGTCTTTGTTCCCGAAAAAGGTGCTTTTTTGCCTTTGGTTCATTGCGACTGGCAACGGCTACAACATTTCTTCACTTCTGGAGTAAATAATCTATAGTAATAGAATAACTGCGATCGATCTCTTTCTGTAACAGCTTTGATTGCAAAATCAGATAGCCGCCCACATGAAAATTTTTAGATTATAGGCTACTTTACAGCATCTTGAGGACATCTAGTATTATTGTAACCTCGCCTCTATCAATCCACTCTGACAATAATCACTGAGCTAGACTTAAGTTGAAGTAAAATTTACAGTTAGTGCGTTATAAATACTATATCGCATCATAAACAATTTTAAACAGAGAGCGTAAATCGCTACATTTCGCTGTTTCTGTATTGTGAGCTTGGAGCTTGAGAGCTGTTTGACTCTTGTCAGACTATTCCTTTCGAACCATAAAGCGTTGACCTCCATTTCTTTGGGCACGATTTACTGTGGAGCGTGTGATCAATTCCCTGCCGATTTGGAAGTCTTTGCTAACAGTGCTAAGAGAACTGATCTCAAAGCAAAATCGCTACTACTTAGAAAATATAATAGTTTTCTATCCCAAGTCATCTCTAGTAATCGATATAAAGTCTGTTAATAGAAAGGTAATTGTAATCCGTATTTGTGAATTCATGTCACAGCATATTAAGTCTTTAGTGTGAGGCGATTTTCTAGCCAACTGCATTGACCGAAAATAGCACTATGGTGCTACGCAATGGTCATTAATGGTAATGATCATCATTATGGTGAAAAGAGTCAATATCGATAGCTTTGGCAACGATAAAGAAGTTCTTGACTTGAAAATCCTACGTGGCTATTAATGTCTTGGTTTATGATGCTCACGATTGCTTGCCATAAAGCTATATTATGAGTGGCACTTCGAAGAAGCAGTCTCCATAGAAGCACATATGATTGAAGTCGACTATACAAAGTAGTTACTTTATGCAAAGTAGGTCTTCGTAGTCCCGTTGAGTCGAAACGACTGACGGGAAGCTCTACCTTGTATTAGAGGCAATTTTTACCATCGTTATGAATGATCGACAGCAGCCATTATCCATGTGAGAATATATTACCTCGTCAGTAGCTGTTCAAGATTATTCTTTTAGAAAGAAATTTCGTTCTGCTGTGGTTGGAATGGTAATAGCTGTTGTTTAGAAAGTAATAATGACTGGAATTTGAAAAAGTGAGACACACTTCTTGACACTTTGTCTATCCGTCTTCACAGTGTTTATTTTTATTGTGCGGATCCCAGTGCTTCTAGCATTCAATTCGTTTGTTCGCCTTCTTCTTGAACATCGTAGAATACAGATTGAGCGAGTCTTCTTGCAGTTTCGAGGACAGCCTGACTGTGGCGTTCCAGAGAGGGTTAGCTGACTGCTAGAGAGAGTTGCTGTGGAAATCTCCTCCACGCGCTCCGCGACGAGCATCACAACCAATCGGCCACGGCGCCCCCAGAAAATGATATGACAAAATAGTTAAAGTTTACTGATATTTTAGTGAATTTTCGTTTTCTCTTTCAATTAAGAGATCCATCTCCACTAACAAACTGATTTTTCCTTACTTTCTTCAATACCGTGAAAAAGCTCTGGGCTTCAACTACTCCTAACGTAGGAGGGCCACTCCGACAGGGCAGAAACCTCTTTCTGATGTTAGAAGGGTGTCTCATACACAATAATAGAAAGGCAGCCCTCTCTTCGAATGATCTTGGGAATCTTAGCCAGATGGGTGGAGACTTCGAATAATGGATCTTTCTGGCTGGCACGTTACGATCGTAACTTTTATCTCAACGTCCCACGATTTAGGTATGCGTGGTGAACACGAACAATGGCTCCAACTGCATTGCTTGACGTGCATTTTACATCGGAGATACGTTGCTGTCAGTGAATAATAAGTCATGCACTTCAACGGATCAAGCAAGTAAATTGTTGATGAGAGTCCTGAAAAAAGGCATTGTGAGTCTGCTTATATTTTTCAGTTCAGCTGAGTAGATTTGTCGATGCTTTGTAGTCAAGCCTTCTAACTCAAAACATTGTGTGTTATAGTCTTTTAGTCTAACGTTTTCTTCGACAATTGCGACATCAATGAGAATAGTGTACTATGCTGCAACCGCACCAGCTGCTGCATATCTATGTGATATTTGACGGTGTCGCTTAACAAAGCCGTGATCTTGTTCTTTTCAGATTAACTCAGTATAATTGCTCAAAAGAAGATTTTAGTCATTTCTGGAATGTCATTTTCAATATAAAGACGACCACCTGATATCCGGACATTGTTGAGAGCAGAAGAGAACCTTTCAAATGCAATAAGGGATATTATGCCAATTACTCTATCAAAAATATTCATCACCTGGTAGAACTTTGAAAAAGGACTTTCAAGGTTTTTTAGACTCGCTTAAATGTGGAACGGCCGCTGGAGCCAGCTGCTATCGCCTTTGTCAAAGCTGTTTTAAACACGAAGGCGGTCAATGTCATGGACCCGATTATGCCCGATGAGGTTGTCACCATGTGCAAGTTTGTTGGATTTTGAGAACAAATTACCTATTAAAAACATTTCGCTAAACTATTCTAGAGCTGAACTACTGCGAATGAAGCGCGAGACATTCGTCCCCAAAAAGCACATGCTAAAGTAATCAACAAAAAGTTCTGACAAAATAAATGAAGAGGATGACAGAAGTCAATGTGCTGAACAACCGCAAAGGTGGTGGAGATGCTTTCCTAGTCCAATAATACTTCGAATTCTAATCAAAGAAGCAAATATGATCTGATAACATGTTTTAAGAATTTCATGAGGTTTTTGTGCCACTTATCATGTGCTAGACACGTATCTTGGCCTTTCAGCCTCATCGGTGCCCCTCGTTTGAGGTGATTTCTTATAAGGGGTGTATCCCCTACATGTAAGAGAACTGACAACGAACAACTTACACCGCACGTGTGTCAAGTGAAAAATCACCAGACACTGCAATCTTTGGCAGTCGATGCTCACTGCTGATAATTATGATAATGTTGTAGCAGACAAAACAAAACAAGTGATAAGAATTTAAACGTAAGCGAAGGGGCTATTAGTCACTTTTAAGGCCACGTGTCGAAAGAAGGGCCAACTGTGTTTTGTAGCGCATCTCCAACCACTACGCTACTCGCGCTATCAAACGAGATCAGACACAAATTATTCAATAATAAGTACATGTATCTCACGAAAAGGCTCAAATCCTCTCAAACCAATTTTTTTGTTTTAATACTAATTTTTCCACTTAGTGTTAACAAGAGCATACCCAATATGTGGAGTGCTGTGCAAAAACGTTTGCGTCAGCAGGGATTCGAACCCAGATCTCACTCTTTCCGATATAAGAGTGACTGTGCAAAACGAGCGTCGGTGGTGCAACGGTTAGCATACGCTCCCGGAAAAACTGAGATCTGGGTATGAAGCCCGGCTGACGCAAACGTTTCTGCACAGCACTCCACATATTGGGTATACTGTAACATCATACCACTGCAAGTGGCAGTCAAAATAAGAAAAGAATGTCAACAAGAGCCTCACTCCAGTCATTTACCTTTTATTGATCTTCATTTAGTCTCTTTAACATTCACATTCGGTATATCAGAATTGCCTAACAGAATATCTATCACGACCCATCTGTTCAATCAGTGTCATTCCTAGGTGTTTTTTTTCCAAATTCTCTAAGTGTATATGGTCGCAGGGTTTCTGACATGAGAAGAGCTTGTAGCGTAATACCTCAGCGACCGTTTCGAGTTCAGTAGCTCCCTTTCGAACCAGTATTATTTTATTAGTAAGAATTCCAGCAATTGCTCATGACTTCGGGTATCAGTATCCGAAAACTCTATAGAGATGAGCATGGCATGGAGATATTGAACCCCGCATTGTTACAGGTGGGACATGCTTTCCTACGAAGGACCAGTTATCAAAGTGAATCTTTTTCAAATCACCGTCTAAATTCTTCATTGTTTATCCTGACGCAAATGGCCACATTCCAGCAGTCCTTATTACCGTCGAATAATGCATCTGATTTGGGCTACTGCATTATTGGTATGTTTGAAAAAAAATTTTCTTCTGATGAGCATGAATATTAGCTATTTTGTTAACAACTCTATTGCCATTTTGGTCTGTACGATTTCTTTGGCAGATGATTATGCAACAGTATAACGAAGAATATGATAAGTCTGTACCCTCTTCACTGCATTATACCTATGAAAGGCCTAGACTTGCTGTAGTGTCGAATCCCTGACAATGTGCACTCAAGTGACGCCTCATCTTGATGGATTTCAAAAACCACATTTGATCTATATTATATATTACTAAAAGTATATAGTCATGAAGAATTGTCACTTCTCAAACTAACAATATGATCAAGTTCTATGTAGCTACTATCATTACGAATGTTAGAATATCGAGATGCAAACAAATTACCAACCGTGTTCGTTACAGCACGTTTTCGTAATGGCCATGGTTTCTGTGATAAGAGAACAATGAAGAAAGAGCGGCAACACTGATAGAAATTAGAGATTTCTACAACTGTTGCTTAATCTTCTCGCATTGTAATAAATTGTGAAGTTCTAGAATTCCATCCACAAAGTAATGCTTCAATATCTACCACGTCAGACAACAGTTGAGATGCAACTCAAAACGCCTTTCTGTGCACTTCCTGTGTATGCGTGCCTATTCAAAATTCAATATTGTAAAAGGTAATAGAAAACAGCGCTATGAACCATTTCTCAAGGAACTGACATAGAAAGAAGCTTCATATTGAAACATGAGGTTTAATTGTGTTCATGTGAGGAAGACTTGTCGAACTTTCCAATGGTTGACAGGGATATCTTCGCGTACTTTCTAGTTACTTCATCGGAAGTTACTAGCCAAATCGATGTGTAGGATACACTAGGGCATAAAATTAGTTCACGAATGCATGGGTATGTCTACATACACTCACGCAGAATATGTCATTCCAAAGCAACAACTGCAAAAACTTGCCCAGAATTCTCCTACGTTTCGAAGGAAGATTAGAGTTGGTTTTGTGCTGTGCTTAACACTTAACGACTATGTGTGCCTTCTTCGGTCGTAATTGGTAGGCCGTTTCGGATCGTGTGTACGTTTTGGTACGCTCACTTTTGAGAGCTCTTTTATATGGCTATGGTTTCTTTTGAATAAGGCATAGAATGACAGGAGATCAAGGCAAAGCGGTAAACATCGTACTTTTTGTTTATGATAAAAACTTTATAGATATTGACGTTAACGTAAGTTGCATAGTGAATAAAAGTTTTTCTTTAGATAGAAAAATTGATATAGTTTAAGAACATGGAGGGTATGACCAGATGATGCAGGTTCAGTGGAATCTGATGAGACAGTGAAAATTATGTGAGGCTATCAAGTATAAGCGGTAATCTCACAAAACTAATGTGCTCTTCTTTCTGAGCTCTACGGATTGTACGCATCGATTACAGCACATAGCAATCACGTTTCATAGCAACTCCCGGATGTTTTCTATAACGACTCCCCGTATACCAACAATAAATGTCCGCGGGATTGAGAAGGTAAAACACTTGCACGTCATGTGAAGAGTGAATCGCAAAGCCGCTAGTCAACTTATCATTCAATAAAAGTTTTTTTTCGTTTTGAGAAAACTTCTTGATTTATCTTGATGAATCGTGATTTGCTCTGCGCATTCATTTGCTCCTGGAGCATACATAGCTCTTATGTGTAAAAAAGAACGCCAAGCTCCCACGCATTTACACTGAATTTAGCATTCAGCCATTTTTAATAAGTTGTGCAAAGATTATTACGATAGAAATCTTGATTATATGACATTTTTTATTATATACACTTTAGTCATCACAACTATTGAAAATTAGAAAATAATGAGTAGTTGGTTAAATTTGATTATGTATAGTGCACGCGATACCAATTTATCTACAAGTATCAGCAATCTTTTGATTTTTAGTGTAACTCAGTAGTTGAGATCTGTGAAGAAATACAGAACAAACTTTCTTCTATGCTCTATTACTATTTGCTCTCCGTATAAGCTCTTATAATTTACTATAATTTTATTCGTCGTTGCTATTTTGCCGCTGGCCATGTCCACTGACTTCGCATTTTTACGTACTTTACAGTAAAATGTCTTCAAGGTAATGTCCTTCACATCCTCACGTTTGAACCCCTTGAAGAAACTTCACTGTGAGCACATGCAGGTAGTTAGGGCCACCACCAGTGGCCACTCGAGACCATGTCCACACGTCTCTTTCCTATACTCCTCCACCTTCCCGCTTGGCTTCATAGACTTCGTGAATTTCCACGATTTTTTAATAGTTTACATATGCGAACTAAGAGAGAGAGAACTGCGAGCATGCATGTAGCGCAGTGGATAGAGGTTGCTGTACGTTGCACACGAGGTCAATTTTTCGATCATGCGCTCATTGCTCACCAAGCCAACCAATCCTCCAGGGGACTTGTTTAGGAGGATAAGCAGCACTGACTCGGTTTGAGGGAGGCCACCGCGAGTCACTGTAAAGGCCAGATATGCATTCAATCACCTTATACAAAGTTGATCGTTGATGGCGAGTGCATGGCGCATCCCTCAGGGATTGATGAACACCAAGATTTAATTTTTTATCCTTGTATTGTACAGGATGTGAAGCCATAAAATAATCGAAAAATCAAAATAGCGTCCAAGGACTTTCGACTAGTCTCGACTAATACCACATACGCCCAGGCTCTGAAGAAGGCGGGTCGCCGGAACGTCAGCCAAATTTCTACGACTACTTTACCAACCTCGCGCCAGCTAATCAAGAAAAGTTTTCTCGTTTCATATATCAATTGATTATGCCGAGGTTTATAGAAAGTCGAATTTTGACTAGTTGACACAATTAGTCAATATTCTGAAGCTACTACGTAGCATCTATTGGGTCAAAAAGTTTTGGTGCTTTTGCATTCTTCGTAGCGGAGATGGGTCCGTGTCGCTAGTTCACAGCTGACCTTCGCTGCAATTTCGGAGTCAACTCGCTATAAATATAACCTAAGTAGTGACGATGAGTTACTCGAGCGGATACCAGCAACACTTCCATTTTTCCCTATCGTGTGCAAGAGTAGCCCAGTGGGTCCTCCTCACTCTAGAGATTCGCTGAGCATCATATCTTTCTTCTACTCTTTTCGTTATGCAATCGGACCATCGGATCGGTGATTTCCTGTAGAGCGCTTGATACCCAGAGGAATCCAGTCGGTAACAGCTCTCGTCCATCGCTTACCGCTGAAGCGCATCATGTGTCCAGCCCACCTTATTTTCGATATCCTCGCGTGTAGAATGGCGTCATTGAACTTCAGTCTTTGACGTAGGTCGGAACTTCGGATCCTTTCTCTCATTTACGAGATACGGGATACTCCTGGCATCGACTTTTCGACTGCGCGTTCAATAACGCCAAGTGATCTTTCATCCTACTTACAGAGCGACAAGGTTTCTGCTGCATACATTAGGACAAGGATAATCGTTGAGTCGGAAAGGTGGGCACGGAGTTGGATGTTCTTGGTCCTCTTCATAACATTTTCAATGCTCTCAAAAGTTTCCTAAGCCGCTTGTTTCCTCTAGAATCATATTAATTTTACGACCTAGATAGACGTAACTAGATCTATCGGAGATTACGTACTGTTGAGCGAGAATGGGGCATTCAAAACCCATCCGTTCCTCATTACCATCGTTTTCGTCAGACTTAGTTGGTCCACGCGCGTTGTCGAAATCGGTCAACAATCGTTCCGCTTGGCTGATGTTTGGTGTTATGAGGACGGTATCATCAGCGAAGCGAAGGTGGTTCAATTGTCGACAGCCGATTTAATTCCTACATCGTTGCTTCCGAATGTTCGAATGACATTTTGGAGGGTGGCAGTGAATAAATTTGGCGAAATCGTATCACCTTGTCGAGCCCCCCTTCTTATGTCGATGGTTATATTGTTCAAAAGGACATAGTTTGGTCCTGAAATCTTTACATAGCTCACGAAGAACCATTATGTACCGAGTAACGCCCTGGTCATCCACAGCCTCTATAACCGCTTCCGTTTCCACTGAGTCAAACTCTTCCTTCAGATCAATGAAAGTGCGACAGGGCGGTACTTTTTATTCTCGTAAAATTTCAATGAGTCTTGCTATCGTGTCAATGTGGTCTATAGTACTAAATCCTTTTCGGAACCCTGCCTGTTCGCATGGCTTCCTTTCGTCTAGTGTTCTGTCAAACCTCTTAAGGATGACTCGAGTGAAGAGTTTATAGACAACGGAAAACAAGCAGATTGGGCGATAAATGTCTATGTCGTGAAGGTCTCCCTTTATGAATAACAACGCGGTCTTACTGATTCCATTGAGTGAGAACCTTGCATTCTGGCACATAAGGAGTGAAGACTCGAAACAGGGTGATGATGAGAACTGGCGGTAGGTTCTTCAGGTATTCTGGTCTAATCTTTTTTGAACCGGCTATTGTCCTGTTCTTTATCGACGATATAGCTCGTCGGATTTTGGAAGGGAGGACCGGTGGAACGACAGATTCATTCTTGTTCAATTTATGTGACGGTAACATGACATGGATAGCGAATGGATCCGTTTAGTACTGGTGGATGATCTTCTCTATTGCTCTTTTGGAAGCACTAAGTGTCCCGTCGAGGTATCGGAGTGCAATCATCTTGGTCTTACAATTGTGAAGCCTCGCTGGGCTCTACGAATGCTCTTCCCAGCTTCTGCAGCTTCTGCAGGTTTTGCCATAACTGTTGCTCTTGTCTCTTTGAGGCTTTCTTTTATCGGTTCTCTGCAGCGTTTCCCAGGGTCAGACGTAAGATTTCGGTTGCCTGTAGCACGTGCGATTCCACGTTGACGTATCAGCTCGAGTGTCTGCGGAGACAAGCGTCTCTTCGTGACCTTAGGACTCTCGGCTTTCATAACGCTAACGTAAAGATATGCAACGAGCCGTTTGTATCCTTCGTCGATATTATCGACAACGGTATCTTCCCCGGAGTGGACCAATGACATGAATACATCTTGGATAATAATATTTCTGGGAACTGCTTGGATCGTCATGATAAACTCAGATAACTTTTCACCCTGTTCATTTTAATGTAGTCCATGGGTCCCAATGTAGCTTTCTTCAGGCGTTTTCCTAGGTCCAGTTTCTGCGTTATAATCTCCAAGAATGACCTTGAAGAAGGTATGGTTTTCTCTGAAGAATTTTTCGAGGTCCATGAAGAACGATTCGACTTCGTCTTCGTCATAGCTTGATGTTGGTGCTTAAGCAACGAAGGTAGTCAAGCGAGCACCGAAACACATCGTTTCAACCATAATCGTCCGTTATTTAAACAAATCAGTGTTCACGGTCAAATTCGATTTGACGAGGATGCCAACGCCGCCGACACCTCTGCTATCGCATGTTTCAAAGAGCAGTTCTTCTCCGGTGTTAAAAACAGCGTGAAAAAATGGTGCCTTCTTGTCTCAGCCAGGCCAATGACGTCGTACCTTATCCTTCTTGCTTAAATCGATAGATATTCTACAGCGGATTTATCAGCATGTAATCGAGTACTGTAAGTAGAGATCGTCATTTTAGTCCGTTTCCATTTTGGCAGCCTAGTTCGGTCCTGAGATTTTAGCAGCCTCTCCGTACTCGTCCTACCTGGCACTGCCGTACCAGGGCTCATTCGGGGTCAGGGGAATGAGGCCCATATTTATAGCTGTTTCTAGCATACTGATACCCCACGTATAGCTTGCTAGGTTCTAAATATGGGGTTGGGTGCTCACGAGCAGCTTGCCAGTCTCTCTCGGAAGAGCGGGAGGAGCTTATTTGTTGGAAGCGACTCCTTACCGCCTTCCATGTACTTTCCAGCCGCTTGATTGCAGGCTTATGGCCTACTATCCTCGTAGAAATAGAGTTTTGTCATATCGGCCCTCCACAATCAGAGAGCTTATTTCCTGAATGCATCTGCGTCTCTGAGTTGCACGCGGTCTCTTTGGTCCGCATTTATTCCCCTGTCCAGCACCTGGGGAAGCGCCACGTGCCCTCGCGACTAACCGGGCGGGATTCCTCAAAGAAAGAGATCCGTGGAGACCGTTAGATTATCAATTATAATTACCAAATTCAAGTAACAAGTTAGCAATTTCAAAAAATGGCAGTTTTCGGGTACAGAAATCGTTACTTGCACAGTCCTTTAAAACCATTATGTAAAATATTTTGTATGTAAAAAACATGTGATAAATTAGCGTTTTGACACCTTTTTCTACGAAAAAGAAGAATTCACGTGTAGATATTCTTTTTTTAATTTAACAATTATCATAGCCAAAGAAGTGGCGGATTCAAACTTCTACACTTAATATTTATTAGGTCGTTCCATAAGTTCTGGTACTGGATCAATGGCAGTGAATTTATTAGTCAGAACTATTTGAAATTGCGTAATTTTTGCACCATCCATTTGCGCCTTTTCTCATGAACAATTTGGTGTACAACTTGCCTATACCTGTTTTAAGATGGGACTGTCTTGGGGACAAACTAGCTAGCTAACCATGCAAAAATGACGCGTAGGGTAAAATACTACTAAGGCAGCGCGCAAGACTAAGGGAGCTTCTGGACCGTCGAAGCGTGACTAATTCTCCATACTGTTCTCTCCAGCTTTGAATTTCGCAAACCACTTCCATGCCCTCCTTTCTTAAACCGTATCATCGTCATAAGCTATGGGAGTTCACTATATTTGCTTCATGGTGGAGCAGTATCGGGAACCAAATTTATGCATTCTTAATTATTTCGGTCAATAAACTGGTGGTTATTGCCCTTTTACCAAAACTTATGCAACGACCTAAAAATCCATACAATACATTTCGACCTAGGATCATGAAGTTGAGTGATTAAGTATTAAGTTGAGAAAAAGTTTCTTAACACCTTCCGAAAAGAAAATTCAAAGCTCATATACCTAAGCGAATTGAGTGAAGAGTAAAAAAAACGACCTTAGACCGGAGTCGAACCTGCGTTTCGTTCATGACACAAACGCGTGCTACCACTACACCACCGAGATACATTCGCACCACTACTCATTCTTCAATTCCTCTACGTTAGCTGTCAGACACCAACGTTAAACAGGCTTGGTCGGGTAGGCGATTTTGCTTTATAAACTCAGTTAAGCTGACAGCCATTGTGGAAGATGATACTCGATAAATCTAGTATTTTGACTGCATTTTTGCAACGTCATGATGTCTCACTTTTTCCTAAGAGAACTGGGTGGCGAGCTAAAATTCCACCTCACGCGGGAGTCGAACCCGCGTTTCGTTCATGACAGAAACGCGTGCTACCACTACACCGCAGAGGTACATTCGCGCTACCACTCATTCTTCAACATCTCTATGATCGACTTTCGTCTGAGGCCGTATTTTTGCTCACCACTCGATTCTCTTACAAAGAAATGAAACATCATAACGCTACGAAAAATTCACTAAAAACGCTAGATTTTCCGAAGCTTATATATAAATCAGTGGGAAAGAGCAAGATTTATTCTTCAACACAAAGACCCTCATTATCCGCGATTTTTGCCAACGATATGCGGTCATCCGTGTTTCCTCGAAATCGCCATTTGCTGGGCTTTGAATTAAAAAGCTCTTGACATGCCTCTTCAACTTAATCAAATGTCACGAATCGCCATCCACGCAAGAAATGCTCCGTTGAACGGAAACACTAATCATAATCGGAAGCGCAGCATCTGGACCGTAGGCTGTGTGCGGTAAGACCTGAAATGCCTCCAAGTTGATCAAATCTTAGTCAATTCACGGTGTGAGGCTTGGCAATGTTTTACTGAGACAGCGCACGCTTTCGACAAGTCCCTATCGCGACTTTCCTTTTAACACACTATATTAGCGTTACCTTGGACGTTTCTTTTCTGACATATTCCTATGAACGCACAATAAGCAACACTATGTAAATCAAACGTGGAATTTAAATTTTTTCCTGGTGTTATGGAACTTCATCCCAACCTAGTGGTAGAAAGCTCACCAAATACTCAGAAATTTGCGCTTTCGTTGACCTCTGAACTTCATCACATGTTCTTCAAGACATGTAAGATGCCCATGCGATGCACGTGATCGCTAGTCCTCGCGCGCGCCTCTGGCTATGAAAACTCTTTTGTTAACATCAAGGTCAACACGTTGGTCTCAGTTTTTAACTTGGAACATACTGGCTGGTACATTTTGGACGACAATCTCAATTATTTTTTAGGTGAGTGAGCATTCAATCATGTCACGTGATCATTAAGCAGAAACGATAAAAAAACACTGGGTGATGTCCTTTATCGCTTATAATTTGTTTCACACGCTTTGATTTAGGGTTAAACGTGCCGCCGTTTCGGTTGGTTTCGTCATAAATTTTCGACTTCATCTGTGAAATATTTTATAAATCACTTATGATGCAATTTACGAGTGAAGCGTCTAATGTGCTCAATTGCCACCATTTTGTTTGAGAAAGTGGATCTTAATGATGCAAAGAATGATTATGAGCTTATCATTTATGTATATGACTTGTACTGCAGATATGTTCAGTCTTTTCTCCTCACGTAAAATTTCTGAGATGAATTATCGAATGTCCTGGACAGACACTAATATTCATTGAAATCCACCATTAGTCGATCACCATTATATGTTGAGTATCATGGTAGATGAATCATTTTCTCTCCGTTGAATTTTTGCTCACGGTTATTGCTATTTCCCATCTCAGCTGCTTAATTATTCATTTGTGCACTCTCGGCATTGCTTGTGCGTTTTAGATATACGTAACATTCGCACTTGTGAATCATTCGCCATCAATTCATTCGTCCATCATTTGAATACATATTGTTAAAATGAGGAAGCGTTTGACAACGTTCTTTTTGTCTTGCCATATGACACTGAAACCGATTTAATATCCTTAAGCACAACATTGTTCAACGTTTTAGTGCATGCACTGACGCCACTGCTATTGAACCAAATTGTTTATCATCCTAAAATTATACTCTTTGCTTCATTCCTATACTCTGCTAAATTAGCTTTGTACTCATTCTGCTTTACGTTAGTATATGTCAGACCTCTTTTCTCTACATGCATTATAAGTGCTATGTTTGCTGATCAGTTCCTTCATCAAACATTTGACAGGTTCAAGAAGATTTTGTAAAGATAATATCCAAGACCTTCACTTAAGTTCTATTTTTACTAACTTAAAACGGAAAGCAAAATTCTCTCAAAGATTTCTTGTTTTTTCTGTGCTTTTCGGCGCGAACTGCTTGCGCGGCCATGACTGAAACGTATGCTAATTATCAGCCTTAATTGCCTTTTTTGACGATTGGAGAAAGTCAACGGAGTTAAAATTTAGCAAAATGAGAAATAGTGCAATCGAATAGGAACTAAGTAGACGAATAGAATAGGCAAAACTTACTACCTAAATTTTCGACGTATTCGCTACTGTCTGGTTCAAAACGGCTGACAACAGCCAGTCGTCCAGATGATGTGTGCGCTCGTTGGTTGTGTCAGTCCTAGTCTTCTGAGGTGATGTACCGCTCAAGTGAAGCAAACTCACACGGCGAAAATCTTTTATGCAATTTTTTTATTGATGAAGTGAGTGCTCTCTGATAAATATTTGTTTGCGATAAGATTATAATATATCAGTAATTATACATGATAATACCATGCTGCTTTATTATCATAATGCACTTTTCATTTTTTTTTTCTCAGACCTGTAGTTTCTATTATTTGTTTTGTGAACGTTCATGTGGGCTCGACGGAATTATTGTTTCCGATTGCTGCAGCCTACAAGTCGATGTTTTTGATATTGCGCACAAGTCTAATCTTCAGTTTAGCGACCATTGAGGGATGAGTTACATTGTAAACCCAAGTCCGACCTCGAATAGAGGACTCTACCTGTGTCTACTAGAGCTGAGTGAAAAGTTCTGGAAAATTTTTGGAAAATGCATTCTTGCACAAATCAGCGATAGAAACATCACTAACTATTCTGCGCAGCTGTTGGCGGAGCTATCGGAAATGTTGTATATTACAACACTTGAAGCTATGAAAAGACGATATTTGACGAAGGAACTTTCTGTAATGACTTTTTCAGTAAAAAGAGCAGCCAACTTCAAAAAATCTCATGTTACCTCGAGAAAAACATATCCTTAGAAAAGGAACTGTTACTGAAAACTTTTCTTTTATTCCATTTGAATGATTGTAGTCATTTGGTATCGTTTTATTAAAAACTTTTATAGCATGCTCTAGTAATGAAAGGAGACTGAGTTTCGTTCTCAGTGTCCCTTGTTTCAACTTGATAGTGTATTTATTTTTGCCTCTAGAGAACCCTAAACGCTTTTTTGAGTGAAAGGAACTTCAACATGTCTTGAGACTTTCCTTTTTCAATACGAAGGCCACATCAACTAGATAACAACGCACTTCCAACTGTTTGTTTCGAATGTTTTCTTAAGAACACGCTCAAATCTCAATACATCTCATAATTATTATTTGAGCCAAAATGCCACGTTGTCCGCTAATGTTGTCGAGGCTGTCAAGGCCGAAAAACGTGTATCGGGTTGTACAACAGCACACTGACGGAACACATGACATGTTGGCTCAAATAATAATTATGAGTTATATTGAGACGAGCGGGTTCCTAAGAAAACATTCGAATCAATCATTTGGAAGTGTGGCATTAATGTTTCAAGGAATTCGCGAAAATAATGCGACATGTGTCATCTCCAATTGAAACTAATAAACCATTAGTGTGGAGTGATGTGCAAAACTTTTGCATTCGCTGAGACCTTAGGTTTGTATCCTCGGCGCTTGGTTGTAGCGTAGAAAGAGTGATGTCAAAACAGGCGCCGGTAGTGCAACGGTTCGAACACGCACCTTAAGATAGGATGAAATGTAAGTTTGAGTCCCTCTGATGCAAAATCTTTGCACATCTTTCTGCATCTATGGGTATATTATAACATCATAACACCGCTGAAAGCGGTTGAATAAAGAAGAATTCTGCTAGAAACTAAGGTCATTGCAAAATAAGGCACACAGTGAACAATGAAGAACTGTTCAATGCCACATAAACAATGCTACATAACGACACTACCTTCACGAGGCTCAAGAAAAAGAGAACTCGCCGAAATTTTTGACCTTTGAATACCACAAATACGCTAAGAAGTTCGTTTTAGCTCATCAAGGGCATCTTGTAGACATAAAATAACTTGTTTGATATGATTAGGCTACTTCGATAATGAACATTCGAATAGTTGTAAAATGTGAGGTGAAGATTTCCATATTGCTCACATTTGTAGGACTAACTTTTGTTATGGTAGTGTTTACCAAGTTTGTTAAATTGGTTGAGTGATTCTTTAAATAAATGGGAATAAACACTTTACGCTGCGCTAAGGATCTCGCTAACAGAACTACCTCGTGTGGTTTAATCATAAAGAAAGGGAATTAGCTCTTTATATCTTAATAGCGATTATTCTAGCGTGAAAGTATTCAGTTCTAAACAAGAGCATGAATCATGTGCATTAGCATGGACAACTATTACTACATGAAAACGGGTTGGTTTTTATCGACAACTTCATTTCTACTCATATGACAAAACTTTGACAATGGCAATGGCGATGTCACAGAGACTGAGGAAAGAATGTTGTGGAAAACACCTAGGAAATTTGGTTGTCGCTAAAGTAGCACTTTTACTCGCGTATGTCAAAGTGGTTACACGCACTATCAACAGACATGCCACAATTACGGTATGTTGTATACACAATATCGTAAGTCAATATATTCTGTTTTCTATTAGCATGATTTCTTTGATTTCTTTAAAACATGAGGTAAGCTCATTGATTGAGTTTGTTCTCAGCTTTGTAGTTCAAGCAGAAACTATTCTGCACTATCGACTAGTTCAAATGCCAATCTTTCCCGTACAACTTTCAACCTCAATAGCTTGCACATCTGGGGAGCCAAGTGACTGCGTGAATGTAAATCTTCATCTCCAATCAGCGAAGAGAAATTAAAGCGATTCATCATTCTGGTAACCGTGGGCTTGATGCTCACACGAGATTTTGAGTTTTGCTTACGCTGCTATAAAAAAGAGTAAGCACTAATGAAGTTATACATTAATATATACGCTATAACAGTCAACCATGTATAAAGAAAAAAGGATACGGCTCTCGGCGTAGATCAACCTCTGAGGGATACGTTGACCTTTCCAATGACTTGCGGTGGCCTACCGATGTGTCAGCTCAAGGCTGCTTATTCTTCCGGACAATCCTGGTACGAATTTCATCGATCTCAAAGAGATGGAAGGCTAGATGAACCATGAGACTAGATCGCAAAATCGACCTTGTTTGCGACGCAGAGCACCTCAAACCACCACGTCACATGCGTTCCCATGCACGTATGCAGTGGTGAAATATTACCAGTAACAATCACTATTATACAAATGATTGTTAAATTAGGAAGTGCACAAATATCTGCTCATATTAGTGAAGAAATAAACCCTTATTTTTCGCAGAAAAATCACTGAATGTCACCAAAGTACCAAACAGTAGTTAAATTTGAAAGTGTCAATATATGTTTCTGCTTAGAGGAATGGAGCAAAGAGAGCTTGGGAATTTTATATGTGCGTGCAAACCAGTTCCAGTTAACACCTTGATTAATAAGTTGTTGATGAGACCATAGTGCAGCAGAAAATATCCTTTGTACCACATGAAACATTACATATCTTTCAAAAATTTACTCTGCAGCAAGTAAAATGCTACTTGTTTTCTACATTTAATTGGTGGAAATGGAACTGCAATTTCAAACTGTGTTGAAACACTTTTCCGCTTTCGTAATTTACTTTGAATAGCTAGAATGACATGATAGCCAAAGTTCAGTACTTCTGCAACATCTCATGTAGTCTAAAGAACAGCTCCGATTATTGCTTTCCACATAACTTCTACTGGGGTTGGCACGAAATTGCTTGCGATCTATGCATTGTTGAAATGCGTCTCCTTTGAAAATTTTTGAATTACTCTGTATTATGCATTATATGTTTATTATCGGTTTCTGAGTCAAATGTGTGGTGCATGTTGCGAACTGCCTCTGTTGTTTCACGACCCATTTCAAACTTACGATCTAAATCACAGTACCAACATCCTTTCCACGTTCTAGAGCACGTATAAAATAAACAGCAAGTTTAACACCATAAGCAACAAAACATGTAGCGAGAAATGTGCATCAAAATAATGTACAGCATAACATAACTTAGTCAGATACTTGGGCTGTTCGTTTTCAGTGATGGTGCGGGCACTGACATAGGGACACTGTGCTGGTTTACCTGTTTTGTTTTCTGGAGTCTCAAGGTAAGTCTAGCAGGAGCTTCCTCAGATCATCATCACATTAAAGCAGCGGCCGGCCCATGTGAATCAAAGAGAAACTCCATCATGCGAGTATTAGTTACCAAGGCAATGGTCTTTCCTGGTACGGTTTACTCGCAGCTGGGCTTTTCGTGTGGAAACGTCGGACTTCTTCTCAGCTTAGATAACCCTGCTGGGGAATTGAACCTCGCGCTGCACTTCTCAGTTCAATGTCTAAGAACACCTCCCAACCACGATGAAGCAATAAACCATTTGGGAGGTACATAACACTGAATCAAGAATATATTTCAATATCAAACGATGCATTCCCACAATGCATAAACTGCAAAATATTTTACCAGTCTTATACTAGCGTAACTATTCTATGTCGAAAGTGCATTATTCTACAAGCTTTCAACCTATCTACACACTTTACACACTTCAATACGATGAACTGTTGTGCCATTGTGTTTTCGATGAATAATGGTAGCAATTTATTGATTAAACTTCCTGGAGGACCTCTGTACTCCCCGCAGTCACCTGAGCACTCTATGATCAATTTTCTGATATATGTTATATCACACATGTAAATTTCAGAGAGTTATCTTGTTTGGGCGACGAAACGTTCGAACTTGCAGTAGTACTAGCAGAATCAGCAGTACAACTCGTTGAATAACATTTCGGCGACCTCGACTTTTTTAGAAACGAACAGTTTGTTACAGTGTACGTCTCAGTTGTGAAGAAGGAGAAGTCTTTGAAATATAAGACAGGAAATGTGCTACCAATCCTGCTGTAATTACCAACCTCTCCTCAGCTAAACAAGATAAGTTTTTGCTTTTGCGTCTCTCGATTTTTGATACCAAACTTTACGAGTCGATTCTTTGAATTATTACTCTTTGCTCACACAAAACATTGACTGATTGTAATTTCAGGAACATGCATACAGGCACAATCAACATGCTCACCTACTCCAAAACAGTGTTGATCTATCAAATGTCGCTCTTCTTCGTCTAAACGGTGGCTCCAAGTTCCTTTGTCTCAGCAGCGTAGTTACTAAGTAGTCTGTTACATAATGTCCTCATACTGTTTTGTTTAGTGTCAGTCTTAATTCTTCAGTTGAAATTTTATCTTCGCCTGTATCAGTTTCATTGCTGCTCCACTTTATTAGCGCATATGTGAGAAAGATTAGTCATTAAAGTGGTTCAGTCACGAAGTAAAGCAAGGTTAATGGAAAATGTTTGAACTGCTCGCTACGTCCGCTCTGAAATAGAACATCAGCTGGGCCGTGAGAATAAGAATAAAACTTGGCACTAATTTGTTAAGCGTCTGATAAGAAGCCAGATATGCTCACTGGTTGCTGGTTAACTCGTAGCACAAGGCATGCGCGCATGGTCTAAGCAGATACGGTAACTCTGGTCCTGTAAAACTATTTTCAAATCCCTTCAACCGTCTTTGAGCTCCCTTAGTGTTTTGCAAACCTAACGATAAAACGGTCCCTCAAGAGACCGGTTTTCCTCGTCAAAGAGGATTATAGTTACTAAACCATTACAAACTTCAATGCGGCGCTGTGATGAGACAGAACGTCATGGTTTAAGGTGACTGGAAAGTGCTCCAGATTTACTTACTAGTTGACTATATGCTGCTGTTGGTCGAACCAAGACGAAATCGGCGCATAATCGAAAACAAGGTCCCATTAAATGTCAAATTCGCGCAAAGAATTTCAATTACCACCTACAAGGACGAAATTCCCTACTAAACACATGCCTAGTTAATGCATTGCATCGTAATAATGATAGCAGCAAACGAACTTTGAGCAACTGTTGACTATAGGCTTTCATCACAATATTTTGTCAATTTAGACCGCTTTTGGCTGGTGGTTAAATGTGCTCTGCGACACACTTAAACAATCAGTCGATGGTTGATAGTTCGATACCGGGCTTAAGGCTCACCAAGTCTCCCATCCCTCTGGAGTCGGTGATTTTGGCATCAGACTTGTCTGGAAGGATAGAATCTATGACTTGATAGATTAGCAGTTTTCCGTGAATAATTGCAAAGACCAGATATGTACTCAATCACCTCAAACGAAGCTAAAAATTGAAGACGATTACATGGCACATTCCTCGAAGATGCATCAGTGCAAGACATTTAGACTTCATTTTATCATTTTGATTGTTTTGTTGCAATAAAGATAGGACTGGCGTTAACAGGTTAGTATATAAAGTAACTGAGAGATGACGTTTTGCAAGCAATGGTCATTTTAGCGGAATGACCCATGAAGCCTCCAAATAATGATAAATTAGTGAAATGAACAGCGAACTGCAGCCACTGAAAATATCCATATGCAAGAGATCAGATCACTTCTGATAGTTTATAATAATCATCACATTACGAGCCTTAGCTATATACAATTCGGATATCTTTTGGGGAAAAAAATAGCTGGTATACATTTCATTTGATTCACTATAAAAGCCACTTACCACATGTTGATGATGATGGAGGCAATTTTAGACCACATCAAAGAAGTGGTATCCCATATACCATCAAATTCGTCGTCGGGATCTCAATATTCGTCAGTTTATACACAGGAGTTACTTTCAAAACCTTGGAGTTCAAACGCCATATAAGAATGTTCTCAATTATCTGAGTGCTGGCTAAACTGCCTCAAAATGCTACCTATATCGAGTCGGTGACATCATAACACATATGTTTTTTGTTGTTTGACTCGCCTTAGCATATTCCATTTTCGCCGTCCATTTTCGTTATGTTTACTACTTTGCGTCTGCTTTCCATGAAGATTTTCAAATTCAAATTCGGTTGCAACTCGAGAACTATCACTTTTCTATGAGTGCCGCGAAAACTGATCGACATGATTTATCCGTGAATCTTATAATCGTTTCATCTCAGAGTTCACACAAATTCACATAAGCAGTGGCCGGCCTTTATAGACTAGAGGTAAACTTGATGCAGAAAATACTGGCACGTATTTGCAATATTGGCGGTGTTGAACCCCGTGATTGTTAATGACCAGCCTATATTCCATATCAGGGAATGATAAGATTTCATCTCGCCAACGTAGTGAAGAAGCAAAGAATACACAGCCTCTTGTTTAAATTTGTACCTAAGGTTTCTTCCTGCTCAAAATTACGCTCAAGGGATAAGCTGTTAGACATGCTAGGACGGAAAATCCTCGACGTTGTAATGGGTTAAGCAAAAAGTTTTGTCAAACTCTTGAAAGTTCCAATAGATCCTTTCATTATTATTTGAGCCAACATGAGCCACTCTTGAAAGTTTCATTTTTTGATTATTTTGTGTTGTTTATGCTGACAATTTTGTATACATTTATCTACTGAGTTAACTTAAGCTCCAAAATGCCTACTGAACAGGATAAATTGGGTGCGTTGTCCACTATTATTGGGCAAAAAGTTTGACTATTCTTAATGCTGTCGATCAGATTAATTTGGGTGAAGGTGCTGATGCGGCGGTAATATCGCCTGTGAGCGGATGGCTCAAGTGGTCCAGGGAAGACGGTTTTGATCTTAAAAACATGTCTTGTCTCGTTCTGGCCAGTCATCTATTCTGAATCAAAATGACATCAAGCCGCTTTCAGTACTGAGCATTCATTCAGCACTCGTGATTTGGCTGAAGAGCTTGGTGTTTCGCGGTGGGGTCGTTGTCAGTAAGTTGCACCAATATGGCTTTATCCACAAGAAGCCTCCCCGTGAACCGAATAACCTCAATCTCATTATGGCCTCTCCCGGCCAATTGAAGAGCTTGTTAATGGCCGTCGATTTCAATCACCTAATGAAGCTGAAGAAGTATGTCAAGAGTTTCTCGATTGAAACGAACCGTATTGTTACAACGAGCAGATCCCGAATCTTATAGAACGATGACAGAAAGTCGTGGACAATGGTGATCTATAATTTGAAGAATAATTTTTATTGTTTTTGTTGTCAGTTTGCGTATAAAAACGACACTTTCAAAAATTTCCCAGAAAATTTCGCTCAACCCTAACTATGGCGTATAACTCTGACGGACTAATGCGGGTTAATCAACACACATGACATATTGAGGACTTGGAACATTCGCTTGTGAGCCATTTTAAGTTTTCTAGTAGCTTTTGGTGACCGAGAAATAATGAAATTGATAGGCTGGTTATCGAATTGAGACTTACCAGGGTTAATGACTCCAGAGTAGCAACCTCAGTAAGGCTTCACATATTCTTGCAGTTTATTATAGTAAATTGTATTTTATTATAATACTACTACATTATTATATTTGAGGTTGAGGAAAAAGTTCCTTAACATTAGCTGAAAATTCAAAGCTTATTCATGAATTCAATTAAAAGCAACAATAATTATTATTCAAAATGGAGGTCATCATTGTCCACGATCTTTTACCAACAATCTATAAACTTTCGGATTTCTCTCAAACTTTCTTGATATATACCATTCCCTGAATTTTGAATGAAAAAAAACTCCAGCCATACTTGTTCACCTTGATCAAATGTCTTGAATCGGTAACCACATGGAAAATGTTTCATTGAGTGAAAAAGAACATAATTGGACGGCACAGCATGTGATCTATAGGCTGGGTGAGGCAAGACCTCTACTCCTTCCAATTTATCGAACTTTTCCTTAGTCTATAATTGTTATTTGAGCCAACTTGTCATGTGGTCTGTTGAATGGGCTCTTGTACAGCCCGATACACGTGTTTCAACCTCAACAGTCTCATCAGTCGGGCAGAACGCTCCGTCTTCTAGCTAATCCTTTGTGGGTCCCCAATCCTAAACTAAGAGTACGAGACGGTGAACAATTTACACTAAACTGCTGTTAAGTGAAAATCGGCAGAACAGCAGTTTTTTACACTATATTGCTCTTGACTGGTATTTGATAAATTATGGTGTTCTTTTTGAGTGTTTCCTCAAGATCACGCCCAAATTTCAATATACCTCATCATTGTTATGTGAGCCAACTTGTCTTGTGGTCTGTTAAGTCTCTTGTTTTTTGTTCCTTAATCTTCTTTGCTGTGTGGGGTTTGCCACCGTCTTGCTGAAACAACGCGCTTTCGACGAATCAATGTCGGGTGTAGGCAACGTAACCGCCTAAAATCAAGTACTCTTTTTTGGTTACTTATTAGTCAGATTTGCAAAGCTGAAAGGCATTATAACGAATATAGGAGCTGTTCGAATGATGAAACCTAATGCGCAGCTTAGATGCGTGGCAAAAAAGCATGAAAAAGTTTTTACTGATACCACATCAATTTACTCAGAGATTTTCGGGGGTTGAAGTTGATTCAAGTGGTTCTTTCTAAGTGAATGTAGTACGACGAAGTAGGAAATAATCTATTAACTCCTAGATTTTAAATTTTGGTAGATAGTACTGTGTATGGCCTTTACAAGCAGTGCGATGTGCTTGAAATCTGTTGTGAATATTTGTTGCGGATTTCCTTGATAGATTTTCTAAGGTCATGAGCTTCAATTCTGTTAAAGTGGTCGCGTTAAATAAATTTGATTTAAAGTAAGCTCTTTCAAACAAAATCACGGAATTCAGGTAGGCAAACGTACTTGACAGCACATTTTACGTCTTTCTCTCGCCTGTTCTGAAAAGGCCAGAAGAAACAAAATTTCACAAAGAATTAATTTGTCAAATCGTGTTCGCTTTTTCGAGTTCATAAGAAATATGTTATCATTATTGAGGTTAGCATTGGCATTTCCCTTATTATCACAAACGACTTGCTAATTTTCGGATCCTCTTCTACTATAACATAGGCAAGGTGCCGCGCTAGGCGGGGCGATGAACAGCATATAAGTTCCCACTATAGCAGTCGTTCTCGGCAGCCGAATGGACTTTTTCAGTTTTGCTCATTCCTAAGCATCCACATTGCTGTGAAAAGTATCGTTTAGGTTGACAAAGAGTAAAAGAGAACACAGTCAGATCAAAACGAACTTCTATATACTCGACATCATCGTCATGTCGCGATGACGTATACTTGCGATGATATTCACGCGACCCACTGGGTAACTTCAATTTCGCCGCTAACTAGTAGAACTTTTTTTTTACCAAAACTCTCACATTTCGCATAGTACAAGGCTCGTCTGCGTAAACATCGAACTAGTAACGAAGTCACGCAGAAGAATTAGGAGAATGATGAATGGCATCAACGTGAGCTTTTTTCGGTTCTTATAAAAGTTTACCTTATCAGACTGTTAGGTGTACGGCAAAACATCGTTCGTTAGAGTTAATCGGTATTACGATGGGGTTCTCGATCAACACTGTTCGAACTTGAGCGACCACTTTGACGGAATCGTCAACGTTCAGCATTATAGAGAGAAACGATGTCTCGTTATTGTAATGGTGTACATTCAACCGTCAAGTGAGACTAGTCACGTCAATTCATCTATAAACTGCAAGTTTTTGCAGTCACTATATTAGTTCAGCTATCGCAAACGCATTACCAGAACACCTTCAATGACATCGTTTCTATTCATATCTTCATATATCTTCTATCTACCTTGATTCACTTTCAAATAAAATGTGGAGAATTTTTGACTAAGCCAAACATGAGAACTGAAATCTTGTAAGGCATTGAATAGTAGACAGTTGAATAGAGTTTCATGTGCAAATCTTATTGCTGAATTCCGCAAGAAATAAACGGCATTCAAATACTGCATCATCGAAACAGCATTGAGATTCTAACCAATGCGTACTAGATCTTCACATTACACGCGAGTTTTTGTTATTGCTGGCATTACAATGCGCGGCGTGCTTTCTCGCAATTTTTTGGCGAAGCTTGATATCGATTTTCGATTAAACTATGGGAACAGAGAAAGATTTTCCGCTCAAAAAACAAAACATAAGTGTAAACTTGACTTAATGGTGAAAAATGTCATCTATTCTTTACTGGCTAAATCTTTTCCAACTGTAAATAAATCAGTGCTGTGGAGCAACAGAAGCACTAGTGGTATTCATCTCATAGTTATGTTTGAGCAGCGAAAACGTGTGTTCAAAACTTACTTGTCTGACAATTGTGGCTCATATTAATAGATAAAAAGATCTAACTGAAATAACGGTCTACAGTGTTCTTGAGATTTCGAAGTCAGAGGCAATGATGCTGCACTAAACAACAGATGCTTTTAGAATTAGCCTTTTTATACTGTCCTCCTAATACTCCTTCAAATCTATCAGGGCAGACAATGAGAAGGCGCGAGAATTTTCGTGCAAGGCTATATGGGGGCTTTGACAATGATTATCTCGACCAATATTCAGCGATTATCATTTGTAAGCTTGGCTAGCGACCGACAACACACAACTCTATAGCCATCAATGAAGAGGAAGCTGCTAAATAACATAATGAAGAAATGTTGGAAAAAATGAAGATGAATATGCCGGTCTTTTTTTTCTGAAATGCAATAAGGGGTTGTCAATGATTTTGATCGTATAAAGAGGAAATTATCTTCTTTTATTGTTAATTGGATTCATCGAAACATAGGAAAAATTGATGAAAACCCGATGAAAACCAGATGACCTTTTTCGTGCCACTGTCATTGACTTTGCTGAGAAGGAATTTGTTGAGCGCTATTCATGGTGTTATGCCCTGTTTTTCTTGTATTTTGCCTTTGTACAACCGCACTAGAAAATTTGCACTAATTAGAAAAGGTTCAAGATGAAAAGCAGAACTCGTTTGTTGACCTTCATTACGCAGCTCCAGCGATGTTATGGATGAACACATTTTGTCATTTATGTGATAAGTCACCTAAGATTTTTTTAGATTTTTTGTTCAATATGTCGTGCTACAAATCACACATGAATTTTTCCACCAAAATTCTTGCAAGCCATGAATGTTGATAAGTGTAGTGATATCCTCGAAACTAAGGGCTCTCATATCAGAGTTCAGAGCCTTTTAGTTTTTTCTTAGTCGCTCCTTTGTGAGCGTATTTTTATACTGTTCACGATATGAACGCCAGAGTTATATATGCAAGACTTTCCCAAAACTTCACTCGCTTCCCTCTCATTCAAGAACCCGTATACTGGTTCTGGTTGTCAAAGGTTGGCAAACTTTTCTGCCGTAATATTTACTCAAGAGCTCAAATGAATGCCACAATCTTGTCAAACATGCCACCTGACGTAAAACAACCTCGAACTTCTTAGAAAACGCTGTTGATTGATCTCAGCATTGATCAACAAATCTGTGTTTTTTATGACTATGCACGTTATTAACAATAAAATTTATATTATTCAAAAAAATTTTTAACAAAAGAAATTTTAAAAAATATTCAACAAAATAAGTTATTAACAATGAAATTTATTGAGCACAATTTAGTACAATAATAATGGATGCCGTTTCGGCGTTTTCGCCCCTTCAGAGCATAGAAGAGTTAAATTGGCACAGTATTCAGTTTACTCAATGAAATATACAGAAAGATAAAGCAAACAAAGCTCAACATGTAAATGCTCCATAGCACAGTAAATAGATTCCACTTTTCATTTACTCATCCACTGATTTGAGGGCGCGTATGGCGTAGTGGTTATGGGTGCCCTGTGACACACATAGTCTATGGTTAGATCCCGCCTCCAAGGCTCACTAATCCTTCCATACCTCACAGTTCAGCTAATCGCCACCAGACTAGTATGAGATTCAGCGGCGCTGACTATCCGTAAGCCATTATGAGTCATTGCAAAGGTCAGGTTTGCATTCATTCGCCCTCATAATGATTAATGGATTTCGAATGCACGGGGCATCCCCAAAGGACTGATTAACGACACAATGTTCATCTTCTTTCACTTCGATCTGTTGGAAAACAATGGCATACGGCTCAAAGAAGGGCTAAGAGAGTACTTGCGAATTTAGATGAATGTAAGTCATCTTTTATGCCGCTTACAGCTTTACTCTATTGACGGAATGGAGTGAGACAAGCGGAATTCCTCTAAGCGTAGATCGTGTCCCCGCATGTGAATTGATAATGGCAACTGGCTATTGAACTCGCCATGAGAATTGTCAAAAGATAGTCATAGATTGGAATTAATCCCTCAATACGTATCTTTTCTATATAAATTAAGCCGATGTCCCATCAAGAATCATGTTAGGCCTTTATCGACAGTTATCAAAATACTACATAGTGCAAATGGTTCGAGATTACCAGTGAAAAGTACTTAGATGAGGTTAACAGAGCTCTCCGTACTCGACATAATTTGTTTGGAAATGTAAAAGCACCGGCCTTATATCGTCTGGACCCTCGTTAGCACTCAATATAGTCCAATTCACCTGCTTCTACGATGCTTCAATCCATTCGAATGCACTGTACTACGAATTGATCAACATCTAATGCTGTAACCTTCATCTTGTATTGTTAGATCTTCCTACCCTATCTTCTGAATTACGGAATGGTAAAATGCATTCCTGACGACTGACTGAAATCCCACTGAAAGCTCTTTCAGAAAAAGTTCGAAAATGTTTTGTGAATATTCGGGTTTCTATATTTAGGTGGTATTTTCTTCAATTCAAAAAAAATGATAAATCATTATACTAAGCCGATAAACTCCATAAAGAACAAAAGATACGGAAAAAAGTTCGTATTTATTTACATACGAAATTTAGAAACTGCATGAGTTATTCCATCGATTTTACGTGAACAAAAAGCGTTATTGTACAACCCGACGATGGAGCGTCATAATGCAAGGTAACTGCTAAACTTAACTCGGGTAATTTTAACAGAACTCATGAACAGGCAAGATCCACAAATAGGCCGATCGACCGCACTGAATTCAATAAGAAAACGCAATATACCAAACTATTCAATTGGTCATTAAGAATGTTATGGACTCTCATTCATGAGTTGGTTGATAAACGGTTGTATGACTTCACCATGGCTCCATGCTGTAGGATGGAAACGGAAACGAGGGCGACCCTGCAAATGTTATTTGAAAAACTTCAGAAAATTGAAGAATTTTAGTTTATCGATTATTGTAGTCTGCAACCTTTCTGTCAACAAGGAATTTCTCAAAGTTCCATGTGATATCATTCTGTCGAACAGGGTTGTACATCAGCTCGTCAGTCTTCCCAATTTTTTCCACGGTTTGTGGGCAGCTCTCCTGTAAGAATTGTTCATGAAAGTGATTAACCTTCTGCACTCATCCAGTGGTTCCACACCAAAATTAGTTCCTAAGTGGGCTAAGGTGTCAAATTGCACAAGTAAGCAAGTATCCACTTTTCCAAACCTTTTCTCAGCAAAAATTGCAACTAGGAAAACAGTGATTCAGACAACTAGATTATTTTGCTAAGAGATTTAAAATGGAGAGACGTTTGGCGAACTTCTTGGCATAGAGGACCACGGATGACATGAAAATGAATCACTCAAGGCCATCTGTTTCAGTATATATTGTCGCGGGGATAAAAAGAAGGCAAGATGCAACAACAAGCATTAAAACTGCTTTCTTCTTCACATGAGCACATCACTCATTTTTCGTAATACCAAACAGAAATCGTAATGTAATGCTGCCAAGTTCTTTCAACAAAGAAATCAAATAAGTTAACAAGCTTGCATACTAAGAGATGCTCATCACCTTCAAAAATTCATATAGTGGATGATGATTCTCGCCGTTAACGTCGATTTTTCCGTAAACGTGGAGATTCTGATGAGGCTTCCATCCATTGCCTGGTCGAACGTACATAATCCCATTCATTAGTTCATGATTTTCTGCCGGTTCCTATATTTGGAGCAAATCCAGTATCCAGAGAGAACATTTTATCAAAATTAAAAGATCTTCAAGTGCTATAATGGGGCAGGAACAGGCAAATTTCGATAGCTTCTCACCTGCAAGTAGAACTGGTTACAGGGAAATGCAAGGATGGTGAAACCGCCATTCGCGTTTTTCTCGATTAACGGGTTGAAATCGGTGTATTGTTGCGTGTAAGCTGAAACCGTTGATAAAGCCAACTATATTACCATTGCCAGCTGCTCTAGCAAGAAAAATACATTGCATTTGATTAGAATTGATCTATTTCAAAATTCTTCATTTGACATGGTACTCTCATGTATATCGAGTGTTTACGCTTAATTCTATTTGAGAAGTGATGAAAAATTGCGCTTGACCGGTTACGTAGGGAAGCTGAGCTGGTAGAATAGTGAAAAAATGAACGCGAACGATCGAGCCCTATCACAATCATTTTACATTTGAGAATGAATTCAAAATGTTGTATGTGTACAATAGTGTTAAAGTCACAACATAGCTTTACTTCGTTAGCACTCTACAGATGACAGATGCATAAAATTGAAGGAAAGAAGACAAAATGACTAAAAGATTTACCACAGAAGGTGGCGACATTTATTATCAGAAGAACTTGTCCTTTGTACTGTGACAGGTCGGTGAACTCTCCTTGAAGAGTTTCTACCTGAGATACAATAACATTGAGCTTTTCGCTTTTCAAATAATTAGCAGATCGAATTCACACGAATTCACCTGGAAATCATAGATGGACTGATTCAAGTCTTTGCACTGACTCCATCGTGTCGTTTCATCAATTAATTTTGGACCTTAAATAAGCTTCCATCGAGCAATACTTTCAGAAAGACAATAGCCATGAGTGTGAAAAGAAAATTATTAGTTTCTGTCTCAATTTGATGTCGAAAGGCGATCCTAGTACCTGGTTGAGCGGCCGTGAAAACTACGAGGGACAAGATGAGGGACACCAATAAGAGCATGATGAGCGCGGGCGATTGCCTACCACCTTGAACACCTCCTTATATATTGCGCCAAGCAGTGGTTAGACGACATTCGCAAGAGAGCGGGGCGGGATCAAAGGACAATTACCCCCAACCACCACAATAACGTCGTGCAGACGACGCACAAAAACTCACGTTCATACAGAAACTCACCTTCACATAAAAACATTAATTGGATGCAAAAATAGCTATGCACTATCAAATATATGAAAAATGTAAACACAAAAGTCACATGACCACAGAAATGTGATCAAGAGTTCAACGCTCCCACAGAAAATCAGGTTTAGAGACATAAATAAGATCGGTCTGAAATATACATCATATTCTGTCACTCACAATCTATCGATCACATCAGTTATCTACTACTTATAAAGAATTCTTTCCAGTTTCGGATTTTTCAGTTCGCTTTTGGAAGAATCTGCCAATCTTCGATAAATTTTCCCCTATAAATTTTAGTAACCTACGCGCTCATTGACAACTCAGATACAAACTTTTGCCACGACGAATATAGGAAACTTCCGCTTAAATTTTTGATATCATTGACACGATGGATCGGATTGCATGGGGAACGCCTTATCTAAATAAACAGTCTGTATAGGTCAATTATTTTCTTTTCAATTCATTATCATTATGAGGATATGATTCGTTACGAGTACAAAATGTATAATTGAAAATGCTCCATGTCCGGAACATTTCTGTTCAAACTAGTCGATACTGGCAAAGAGACGAGAGAATAAGTAAGAAAATATAAAAAAATAAGAAAATATAGGGATAAAAAGTAGGAAATCACAAATGAAGCAATGTGAACTTTTGAGAAAAAGCTAGCGCCTTCACTTCAAAAAGTTTTGACTTTTCCACTCAATCGCTAAGTATAATAATTAGCTTGAATGCCTCAAGTTCTTTTCATTTATATCTCCTAAAGATTTCACCTGCTACGTCGCTCCCACTGTATTTTCGACTGATCACAAAAAAAATCGCTCCTGTCCTTGGAATATCAGTCGTAAATCGACACACCTCCTCGATCCACAGTTCTCGCCAACTGCAAGGTAACAATACGAGAGCGCTCTAGCACGGATATCTTGAGATTCTAAGGGAAATCACGCTCAACCAACATTCACTATGTCAATCGGCATTCGAACCCACATACAAACCTGATCATCTGCAAGGATTTTCGAATAAGATCCACTGAAATCGAGTGAGAGATATGATTGGGGTAATGTTGATTTAAAAAAATGAGGGTTACACTAGTGTTTACGTGATTTTTAGGCGCTCATCAATGAGATTTTCCACTATCAAATATTCTTTCATGGAATGCAAATTCGATTTCTCCTAGAAAATGAGTTTTTCTTGTTGTGAACGCGATGAAAGTTACTGTTAGAAGAACGTTCTCCCGTTTTCTTATTCTTTCATACCATTATAAATCTAATTTTCACAGCAAAAGACTTTCGATACTTTTAGTGTGACGAGAGTCGCTGATAAAGGAATGTTGTTACATTACCAGCATTCTTACACAAGAAAAAATAATTCAATTTTTTTTCTCATAACATACGCCTCCTACTCAAGAAATAATAACGGTCACCGTTAGAAGAGCCTTATTTTTCTATGTATACACCATTCCAAATTCTTTACTTCGAGAACTTTTTTAGTTCTTGAAGTAAACAAGTCCGTCATGCGTTGCCTCGACATTTTGTTCATATTGAGTCTTTTAAATACATTTATACGTAACATTGAAGATAACTGATTAATCGGCCGTCAAAACGAGCGCTCGCTGATGAAGGCGTTACCTGAATCCAAACAAATCCCAGCACTCTTTTTTACGACGTCTGGTCTCGAAGTAGTGAGCAAATAATTCTCACCGGGTTTGCTCTGGTAATCATTTATTCGTATCAAACCCAGCTGAGCTAACAGCTATCGAAATCAAGAAAAATGCGTTTATTTTAGATAATTTACAAGAATTCTTCAATTTGGTCTTTGACAACTTCGCTATTATACACTGAAGAAAGAATGATCACAGATCATATACACCCCGGTAGTGTAGTAATTAGCACGTGTCTTTGGCAGAGGTGAAGTGCGGGTTCAACTCCCCTTGAGATGCAGAATTTTGCTTATCACTCAGCAACCTCGAATATACAGCCTAACATGAGCTATAATGAAAGCTGCTATAAGCAAACGAGAATTCTTCTGAGGTGAATGTGACGTTTTTCGTTGCTCAATTGTAAACTGCCTAAAATAATTGTATTGTTTCCGGTTTTGACTCCGTCACTTCGACAGTTTTCGTCTCCGATGTCTCGTTATCGCCATATTAGAATACATGGCGGCACAAAATTTCATCATTCAAACAGTAATTTTTTGTACAAGGGTCCATAACAGATCACGTGACATGTTGGCTCAAATAATAATTGTGGGATATATTGGAATTTGAGCGTAGTCTTAATAAAGCACTCGAAATAAGCGGAATAATTGTTGTTTATCATCAATACACAAAGTTTTCCATGCGTGGTAATTAATTCTACACAAAGATTCCATCGTGCTTAGAAATAAACTGAGAATTTTATTCGCATTATAAAGTAAGGCTTTATTTGTACTTATTTTACGTTTACTCTTTCCACAAATGTATTGTAAGTTGTTTTCAAAGGGAGACAATAACATGACACTTTGCTATCTTCTCTGAATGAAAATAACTAGTGGAAAGCATTCATTCCGGTACGAATTGAAATCAAGTGGTCGGTGAATGAGAAATTTCGTTATATTACCTTAGTCTATGGAAGGGAAGAAGCTTATAATTGCGGCATCATGTTCTCGTACGGATACTCGCTTTAGTTTACTTCAATAACAAAATAAATTGATAAATTCTTTCCAAGTGATTGAAATCGTGCCTGTATCCTATCGGTCGTTTGATCATACAAATGAGGCCGAAATTAATCGAGACAGATCGCTCTTACTGTGTAGAACACGGTCAAACAATAGCCTCAGTGGAAATCAAAGTCTTAACATCAAACAGTCTCTCTCAATAATTTGAATAATCATTGCTAGTTTTCAGGAGGAAATGAAAGAAATCTGACTTAACGATAACCTCTTCAGTTTGCACTGTCACTACTGCACATTAAGTTTTGAGCTACATCGGATACTTAGAAGGCTTATCTCAAAAGTGGGCTCCTGCTCCAAGCGCTTTTATCATTTCTTTCCTTGTGTCACACTTGCCATTTATAGTGCGATCACAGGATAATAGGAAGCTGTTTAAACACACATTTTCTTCTTACTTTATCAGTTCCATTTGTACTTAGATTCTGAAGCAACCCAGTTAGAATTTTCACCCCTTTATCTCCGCCACATCTCATCTCGCATATATGGCCTTCACAACTATAAGTAACTTCGTCGTCGAAACTGAATAGTATATAACTCAATATTCTAATGTCTTTCTTCCCATCATGTTCATGTTTTTTTTTCGTTTTTATGAGAGTGATGCAACAAGATAAACTTATTCACTAAAACTAAAAGAACAAGGTTATACTGCACCCTGAATAAACGGAAAAAGTGGACGCCTTGTAGTTATTTGAAAACGTTTATTTACAACGTGTTAGAGCATGCGCTCCCAAATAGGGTGAAATGCTGGTTCGAGTTCCGTCTAAAACAAAACTCTTACAAATCACTCAACATTATTGGGTATATTTGTAACATCATACTGCCGCTATAAAATAGTTGAATAAAAATGATTCTAACCTGCAACATACTTATCCAGTATCTGTCAGCGTAACAGAGTTCAATGCCGTTATCGACTAGCAGGCCAAAACCGTTGACGGTTGCTTGCTGACAGATTGATGCGTTGTAGCTATAGAAAGAGCGGTGGGCAAAGCAGGCGTCGGTAGTGTAGCGGGTTGAAAGATGCTCTACCAGATAGGGTGAAATGCGAGTTCGAGTCCCGACTCTAGCAAAAGTTTTACACATCACTCAACATCATTGAGCATATTTGTAACATTATACCACCGCTATGAAGCGGTCAAATCAAAAGAGTTCTTGTCTCAAACTTTTATTTCAAAGCGATCATTCTTCGAAAATGGGTTGCGCAGTGATAACGTTACACATACATTAGTAAATTTTTCTACTCAGGGTTTGAAATATAGATTTTCATTATTGTGGCGCCTGAAAAATTTTGTGTCTATGACTTAAACTTTAGTGAAGAGTTTATCTTTTTTATCCACTTTTTGAAGGCATAGTAGTGGTTCATACTCAGCTCTTGGTCTTCAGTGGAGCAGCAGCTAACACAGGTGACTCCTCTTTGCTCCGTATTGAAATTTGACTTCTGGACATAGCCTACATATTTTAGTAACATCTTTTGCAAAATACCTTTCGCTTCGAGTGTTTTCTTACGAACATGCTCAATTTCAATTTGCCTGATAATCATTTCCCGAGCCATGCATGTGGTTTTTGTAGGGCAACTTATAGAGCCCGATACACGTGTTTCGGCTTTGACAGCCTCGCCACTCAGCCGGTGCCCTTCGTCTTCATCTAGACAGTCCTCTCGGAGCAACACAACACCTTATATAGAATTGGAATAGAATTGGCCCAGACAAACTTTTTGCATGTTCCATTAGGTTAAAATATCACTGAATGAACAGTGTTTTACACTCGATTGCTCTTGACTGATATCGTTGAATATATCATACCTTTCGCTTCGAGTGTTTTCTTAAAACCCACGCTTAGATTGCAATATACTGCCGAAGAGTACTGCCCGAATGATGAGGCTGTCAAGGCCGGAACATCTCTATCGGGCTCTACAAGTTGCTTTATAAAATACCACAGGCATGACCCGAAAAACGATTATTCGATACATTATAAAATATTTGCCAAAAACTCGAAGGTTTTGAATTTCTTTTCATTCAGATTTAAGAAGCACTAAAACACGGTTTTTACATATGTTTACATGCAGTTGCTTATGAAGCTATAACAACCATTAAGTATTATTGTATTTTATATAACGATATGCTATACAGGATGCATACATTACTTCCGATATGCATTTTTGTTTTTGTGGTAAATTGCGATTATCTTGTCATCTCTGTTAGAAAGGAGCCCTTCATCCCTCTTTGAACAAAACCTATGCTAAGGTGGTCTGAGAGAAAAAGATTTGAAGTTTCTTTCTATTTTTTGGTTCATCGAAGCTTCAAATTCGAGTTGGCACACATAGGACTGTCGAGAGGCTCATTGTAGCTTTGACCAGAGATGATCAATCAACTAGTGTAGGATAAAATGTCAACTTTTTTACACTCAGGAGAAAATTCAAATCGATGTCGTTTCGAATCAGTGCTTCGGTGATTATCTTTGGCGCACCATCAAACATTTAGTTATGACTGATAGGAAATTTCGATATATTTCATTCAGATTGTGACAGTGATTTTTTCGCAATTGATAAGTTGGCGAACAAATTTAGAACTTTGTCAGTGCATTGTCTCTAATTTACATTAGTAATTTATCAGATAACAGCTAATTCTTTCAAGATGTTGTTATCATTTTTTTCAAAACAAAAACTCAGAAAGCAGGAATGAGTATTCATCAATAACTTTGACTTTCCTCGCATTATAATCGTTTCCATGAAGAGCACAAAAACTGTTTTATAAACGACCAAAGATTACTACGTGTTGTTCAGTTCTCGTTGAAAGACTGATTAAGCAAGCAGTTACAATATTCTTTTTATTTTGTCTTCTCTTTCACTGATGCACCTGCTTTGTTTAATTGCACCGTTTATTAAGGTGAAGAACATGTTTTTTATTTCTTACACTTATATGGTTACAACGTTTAATCACCAATGAATTACCAGCCGAGAAATGCTTCATAACCATGACCGAATCACCGACATTGTATTTACAAGTCCGGTTTGAAAGAACCTTTACGTGAGACCGGATTATGTCAACAGTGGTGAGCAATCATTTCATATAACTTTAAACTGTTAAAGTTGGTATTTACCTGGCCATCAATGGTTCTTCACGGCATCTGCAACAGATGACACAAAACAGGTGTACGTTGATAGCAAATTCCTGTCTAGCATTCTTCAATCTGCACATCTGGAAGGTTTTCTACTAAGATGCAATCATACTCAATCATGCCATCTCTAGTGACCATATGGCAGGCAAGTAATTACAAAATGGCAAAAAAAAAGCTGTTCGTGGAATTGCTTGCGCAAACTCTATGGTAATCAAACGTTGACATTCTATCGTATATGCAGCTATGATGAATATTAGCCAGAACGAATATTTTCATATCGGCTACAGAATCATGAAGATTACCAGTTTTGTGCCTGTCTTCACCTATCTGGTTTTCACAGTGAACAAACACATTAAATAGCACAACAAGAAGATAATTGGCTGGTACGCCAGTGTGAGAGGCTTCACGAAATCATTTCTCGTATATTTTTACAAATACAGGCATTCTGTATTAAGGGTGTTCAAAATTTTCACTGATAGTGCAGTCAGTTTTTGATGCGTAAAAGAATTCATTTTTTCGGCAACTAAAACCTGAAAAATTATTAAACAGCGAACACTCCAAGGCTCTCAAAATTCGTAAACGGTTTTTTACTAAAACGCAGCATACATTTCTGTTTTCAAAAGACACTGACCGACGTCCAAGGATCTTGCTTGCATCACAACCGTTAACTCCTTTCGTCAAAAGTTATTGGCTCTTTGTCACACACTAGAAGCGTTGTTACACACTATGAGTATCTAAATTTATTCAATCAGTCATTAAAAGTAGCTGCTAACTGTGATTCCGCTTTGATAAAAAAAAGTGTGAAATGCTGGTATCAAAGAAGTCAGAAGGGCCTTATTATTGACATACATATGTATTGTGTAATTTGAAGATGCCTTCAATAACCACTGGTATTCGGGTTCAAATATAGCAGCTGAAAGTTGCATGAAATGATTGTTCACCAGTGTTGACATAATTCGGCTTTACATAAAAGATCTGTTGAACTGTACGTGTCAGCATAAGGCCAGAGATTTGTTCGCGGTTCTTCAATGGTTTTTGGTTGCTCGGCAATGAGTTAATTTTCACTTCCCCCACCCCAACGCTCTCCCACAATCGATAACGAACGCCCTACGGGACGGCAGCCTGGCTAATCCCGAAATTGCAAAAAGATGTGCTCACTCAATATTCAGAACACTTATGAAGAAGGCAAATCCTTACGAGCGATAAACGAAATGAGACCAATTCAGTGCTAGAAGTACTGAGATGCGTCCAGTAAAATAAAGGTATAAGAATCAAGTAAATCGATAAAGAAAGTTGTCAGTGATTGCTGGTTACAACCAAAAAATGTGAGAAAAAAACGTATTCTTTGCCATAAGATTGTAGTGATTAAGAGAAGCAGTTGAGAAGGTGAAAAAATTTTGCGCTGAGGCCCAATAATGTCCTCTGCCCCACAGAAGTGGAACACGCCTTCATTGTTCGTTTATGAGCTAGTTTACACATTTTTGTAAACATAAGCTGCGAACTTTGAAAAACTTCATACCACAAGGAAAAAGCAAAACCATGCTTAGACAAAATAATAATTTCTTTAGAGCCGTTGCTTTATCAGTTCCTCAAGGAAAATAGCCAAACGTTGTAATCATGGATGGCTATGAAACAGTCGATCTACTTTTTACAGCAACGATATCAATAACAGGAATGTCAAGCCCATTGGTGAATACTCATTTCCCCATTCTAGATTTTCGTGAAAGAAATAAAACGGCGACAACAATATCGAATGGCTCACTTATTGATTTTGAAAAAATGCTCTGCCCCTATCTGAATGAAATAAAAGAATAAAAGGATGAAGCTCTAACCACTGACTGATCCTGAACTGAACTTGAACTGATTGAAAAATAGATAAGATATTTTAATTAAACACTGTGCACAGGAATCGAAAGCGTCTACGCGTAAAACTTTGAAAGCCTTTTGAATACATAGCAAAGGACAAAAATGAACCGCAAAGAGGAATGCCTCGTAATTACGTGTGATCTAGCACCATATCTCAGGCTAATATTCCCGGCCTAAGCCAGGCACTGTCTCACTTAAGCACAGACTCCAAGTGGTAGGTCTTCAATGATTTTTTGAAAGACCCAAAACGTCTAAGCGGTGAGTGTTTTTTTAAATGAAGTTTTTTCTATGCAACCCCAAAATTTATCTTTTACAATTTCTGCTAGGGTTATGAAGGCCTTTGATTTTATAATTTGGGAATCAATTTGACCTTTCCAGGCTCTGAAGATGGCGAACCTTGCCAAAACGTTAGCCACCACGACTGCTGTAATATTCGTGTGTATTATAAACTGTATTGTTATATACTTCGCTGATATTCAATAAATAATATCAATAACACCTCGAAGCGGCCAAACAGAAGAAGATACTGATTTATTCAAACCATGCCGAGGTTAATAGATAGTCGGTCGTGGGAATTATTCTATCAACGTTTAGCTGAATGTCTGATAAGCCGTCACAAGCACACTGAGATACTGATTTGATATGAGCGTGATTTCAAATTTTTAGTGAGAATGTGGTATTCAATTTTTTGAGCCTTCACTAGTTGTTTTGACCATCCTAGATCAATTCTACAACGAGCCTGGCGACAATCCATGCGCATGTCGTACTTCGAGTTGGGCATAGTAGTCATGACTTTTGTCAATTGTTTCGCTATCGCGACCTCATTTGAGGTTCTCGGTAAAATTGTATTATTGGGTTTTGTAGAACGTTCTAATAATCATTCGATAGCGCAAATCAAGTGAATTTGAATGTTATATTTCATTTCTTGAATTGTTCGCTTTGACGCCATAACGGTCAAAATTAATTTTGTTTCATATTTGAGGATTTCTCACCGGTTAGGAGTTTTTTATGATCAAATTTTGGCCTTTAGATAGAAAAAATTTCACCGATTTCAGCAGCATGTTTGATTTTTAGAAAAAACTTCTTGAAGCTCTGCAACGCTCAGAGAAAATTCAGTTTTCGCACGTCCGAACTACTGCTGCTATCCGCATCCTTTTTGAAGTAAAGCGGTTTCTTGAGCTTTCGAGTTGTTCTGTAGGATAGTCGATAGCTCAAGTCTAGACAATTTTGAAGATATACTTGCTTTCTGAATAAAACCTTCTATTACGCTGTAACAGCTAAAATAAAATTATGCTTCGCATTTGTAGTGCTTCTTCGCATCTTTTGCTGGGGAGAGCATTTATCTTAAACTTTCAGTAACCATTAGATAGGCTGAATTCTGCCAATTCCAGTAGCGTATTTGGGTTTTTGAAAGTAATTCTCAGTGAGCTGTGGCGGCCGAAACAAAATCAGGTGTCGCGCATTGCAGCAATGGCACCAGGCCACCACTATTGCCGTGGGTGGATGGGATTTCGCAACATTGGCACCAGGCCTACGTATCATTCCAACATTCGCGACATTGAGTAAGTCTTTGCAACTGAATTGCTTTTTAGCTGTGCTATTCTCCTCATCGAGATCACTCAATCATGAGCATTTTTGCTTCGCTAATCACAGAGAAAGGAGCCGTTTTGTTCTTACAGAAACATAGAGTATTATAATCCAAGCGTCTGTGTTAGAAAGGACATTGAATGGAGCTTTTGTTCTGCTTACAAATTGTCTGGCGATATCACAAGCACAGATGTCTCGATGGAATCTATATCAGATTCGGAATTGGTCTGAGAACACTCATCTTCCCTTCGTTAGTGCTCCTCGTTTTTTCCACAGCTGTACTGAAGAGTGAACGTTGATCAAATAGTGTAAAAAGAATTCCAGCATGAACCACAGCTCAGAAGTGAAACACAACACAGTCGTGGAGCGGTTTACCAATTTCTTTCCTAGTCACTCTCGGATGCAATCAGAGTTTGCTAGGCCTCCTAATAGTGATCTTATCTTACCGTGAGTTTGTCAATCTTTGAAAAACAATGGAATATTTTCGACAAATTTTTTTTTCAAAAGGACACCCGTAAACGTGTAGAGAAAACAATGAACTAGAGACAGTCTTGGTTTTTGTCAAAAAAATTCACATGTGATTCCTACCGCGGATTGATATTACAGCTAGCACACGCACTCTAGTCGATAAGAATTGCTTATTGAGTGTGAAACCCATCTTCTTTGAGCGTAACATAGCTCTAAGAAGTTTTTTATAGAAAAAAATATACCGTTGAAATAGATAAGATTTACTTTATCTGATTATATAGATCTGATTATAAGAAATTCTATCCGGCGAGAAATGCTTGGATGTGAAATAAGCTTTACTTCGACTGTTACGACGTCAAAAACAACTCATTTTAGAATTAAATTATATTGTCAAAATACAACTGATTTGAGCCGTAGAGTGACACCAAAGCCTTCAAACTGGGTGGAGCTAACTGAAAAGTGCTCTTTCGTCTTCACTATTGATGAAGCTGAAGTTGAACAATCCTTGAAAAATGCTACATGCGTTCACCTTCAATGTTGAACTTCGCCTGAGGTTTCTGAATGCATATATGGCCCTTACAACGCCTCCTGGTTGCCTACCGATTGATCAATGTTGCTATCCTTCCTAAAAAGTATGGTAGCAAATTAACGACCGTGGAGATACGGAAGGCTTGCTGAGATTTGAGCTCAGGATCGAACCATCGACCCCGCGTGAGTTATAGCACCGATTATCACTGCGCCACACGCGGTTTCTCATCATTTTCCAGTACAGATGTAATAAATAAATAGATGAAATTCTTCACTCTGGCCTATATAACAAGTTTTTTTCAAATTTCAGTTTAATAAACACTGGAAAGATTTAGTTCCAAGTGGAAATTACAGCAGCAAATTCTCATAATTATACTTATTTCGCATTGTTCAAATCTTATTTTCCATATTTAAATTCCAGTGTCATAAGCGGTGCAATTAATCACATCCATTTTATTTATTCCAATTGATGCTTTCTTCATTTCAAGCGTGGAGAAAAAAAGTCGCATTCAAAATGATAGAAAAATGAGATGTTTCAGAGATGAACATAAATACATTATTCAACCATTAACCATCAATTTAATATAGCCATCCATTTTTTTTTATCACCGAGCTGATGAAAAGTGAGTATAAATTAGAAAATTCCTGTCAAAAATATCAACAACAGTATGATTTATTACTGCTGTTACTTTTTGTTTTGTCTTTAAAACCAACAAAGTGTAGATTTCTAATTGTAGAATATCACAATCGCTACTGCCACTTAAAATGTTTAGAACCGACAATAAAAGCAAGCTTTTGTACATTAAGACGTTCACCAAATTTAAGTGAGCAGATTTTTTTGCCAGCCACAAGAAATATGAGTTGTATTGAAAAAGAAAGCACTTCAAGCGACTATAGTGACCCTAATGAAGTCGAAAATACACTTTGAGATATTGGAAGTGTTGAAAAATACTGCGTGGTATAATTTTTAGGGAATTTACTAAATAATATTAACTTTGCTTTAGTTGCATGAAGATATTTAGGACATTTTTTTGAAGATTAGCTGCCGCTCTGTGACATGCAGTGCTACAGAATGCGTATACAGTGATATTGCTTCGACAACCTCGATTCAAAACTTTCCGACGCTTGTTCAGTTAGAAAAACTGGAAAGCGTTTGTCTGGTAATTATTTTTGAGCCATGCATGTGGTCTGTTATGGGCACTTATACAGTGTAATGCATGTAATTCGGCCTTCCAGCCTCGTCAGTGGCACGATGCCTTTTCGTATAGTCTGTTCCGCTAAGATCTATCTATTACATAGAGCACTATCAAGCATTTTGAAATTTGAGCGTGGTCTCAAGAACCAACCGGAACGAATGATATGATATTTCACGATTACCAGCCAAGAGCAATCGAGTGCACAACACAGTTTGTTCGGTGAATTTACCATCTAGAGGCGCGTGTAAAACATTCGCCGGCGACTTCTTTATGTAAGGGGTATATCTCGGTGGAGATGGCTGAACGAAAAGGCACCGTCCAACTGATGTAATGGAAGGCCGAAACACGTGTATTGCACTGTACAGATGCCCATGATTGACCACATGCATGGCTCAAAAATAACTGCCAAACATGTTGCAATTTGAAAGTGGTCTCAACAAAACTCGAAATCAGAGGTATGAAAAATGTTTTTTTTATACCTCTATTATGAGCTGCATCTATCGGTACACATCCACCTCTTTCAACTGTTATGGAATTTTCTAATTTGCTCTTGAATTTACTCTTAGTTATGCAAAAAACATCGTAATTCAGACTGACCAAAATTAATAACAAACTGCCGTTAATTTGCAGGTCTTCCGTTTAGCTCTGTGATTCAGCGAATAACTCGAGCAAACACCATTGAACTTTATCTCTCAGAACGCAGAACGTTCACACAAAGCCTAGGAAGTGTTATACTTAAGTAGAGCTACGACAATTTTTATTTTTCTCAATACACAGTTGAGTTTCTAAATATAAATGTTAAACTTCGTTCAAACTTAGCAAGCTCCTCGTGGGTATATCTCTTTGAAACATTGTAGTTCACACTCAGTGACGCTCCAGCTACGATGAGGTACTGCTAGTTAAAATCTTCTTCAAAAAGTAGAAATTTTAATACGTTGTCCTCAAATCTGGTTGGTTGGGCTAAGTATCCGTCTTCAACATCATTTGTTATTTGAATTTCGTAATTTTGAACCAGTTCACCTTAGCTAACGTAATAAATTCCTATGCGATCCAAGTTTTTTTGGCATCTTATGCTACATATTCAATGAATTGAAAATGAAAATAGCTTTCTATGACACATAAGAGCATTCTTTATTTGAAAATACGACTCCACTACCAGAAATCCTGTTCGTCTAATTAATCACAGGATTCTCAGGATATGCTTGTTTTTGTACACTCCCTCTCACGCCAGTTTCTCTTGAATGTTCAAACATTTGCAATGGTTTGAAGTTTACTGTTAAGTGGCTCAGCTGTGATCCTAAGAAAGATTTTCAGTTATTGAATTAGTGTCAGGGTGCTGCAACTCATACAAAAAAGCAATGGCAGGGATGCAAACGTCGTTTCCATCCAAGATTATCCGCGTCTATTATGGTAACAACCTCGGTAGGCCTCTTGGACTCTGGAGAAGAACAAGTAGCTTGGTAAGTGATGCAACTACATCATTTCTCAGTTTACTTGATGCTTTCTTCGATAATGAGTCATAAGACAAGTGATCGTGCAGTGTGTGTTCGCATTCCAGAGTGCAGAGAGCACCATGTGGACTTTCTGGTGTTCAGTACCTACAACGATTAAAATTGGCGATACATCGACAATTGAACCAAAAAGGTTCAAAGCATCTTATCAGACAAACAGATTATTATTGTTTTTGAGTGAGTTCTATATGGACAGTTGAAAGTAAAGGTATAGTTCTTGAGCTTCATACTACAATAGCATCAAGCTTGCCAAACACATTAATTGTAAAAGTACCTCAGGCCACCTAGATCCTGACCATCGAGGAAAAGCTATTATATAAAAACCAACACATGGTAAAGTGACGAAGGTCTTTGCAATATTTTGCTAACAGCGTTCTAAATGACGCTATTAACCCCTAAGCGACGACGTGTAGCAGCTGAGGTACACGATTGTTCGAAAGCCTTTCTTGTTGAATAAAAGTTTTCTCTCAGACATTCGGTAATCATTCGAAAGCTCAAATCTCTGCGATTTCAATGATCTCTTCAGGTTTAGAGAAAAGTCTTCATTATGTTGCAGCAGCGAAAATAAAGTATGTTTCACATCCAAATTTCTTCATTTGCTTGACAGGGCCTTCGATATGGCCCCTCACTGAAGTTTTGCTAGCCATTAGATCGCTCAAATCGCCAGGAGTCTGGTGATATGATAGGTTTTCAAAAGGTTATCACAGAACGCTGTAATGACAAAAAAAAGATCACATTTTACGTTTCTAAAATACTGCTCCGCTGTATGGACGTCATAGGTGGTTTATTGGCATTTATAGGTGGAGTTTAAATGTCAGAGGTATCCTGTCTATACTGAAAGAGTGGGATATCACGAATAAAGCCTTATAAAAGGTTTTTAATATAAAAAGTGCTTCATTATTCAGGGTCGTTGAATTTAATGGTGCTCTTGGGTTTCTTAGAAATCTCCTTATTGCGCTGCAACACTGAAAATAAAACTGCATTTCACATGGAGCGTGTATGCCTTTCACCGGTATGTGCATGTATATTGCAACACTGTCATCGAAGCGGCGCCGTTCAATTACCACTCGATAGCTTAGATTTTTAGGATTTCAATGGTTTGCCTGTCTTTTGAAAAATTTCTCTTTACTAGCTAGAAACCGTGTGAAAAAAACACGCACTTCATATTCTCGATATTCAAGCCGTCGAATAGTTACTGAAACTTTAGAAAGGAATAAAAAATATCTTTTTCGAATATAGATAGGGATAGGGGAAGAGCACCAAGAATACTTTTTTGAAGACACCTATTTCTGGGCAATAGTTTGTATAATGCCGATGTTTATAGCCCTTTATTCAAGCGCCGTTGCCCTTATCACTCAGAATTTTCCACTATCCACAATACTCAACCTTTTCTCACTTACGTCAACCCTGAATAATTGGAAATAAACGAATGATTGATGCAAACTTAGTTATCGCGAGAGTTTTTGACGAAAAGGTATTGAATAAGCATGCGTATAATTTTCAATAAATACCTAGCTGTTCTCCAGTTTTTGTTTACTATGATAACTTTTGGATCTTGTGTGAAACTAGGGAAGAGCGGAACTAGAGATTTCTCATGTGATCTCCCTTGTACAATGCAATACAATTGATTGAATGCCAAATTCAGTAAGATTGCGTAATAAACGAGAGTTTTTCACTACATAAAACATGTATAACCAAATTAAAAGCTTGTGAGCGATTAGAGAAAATCTTCTTTTATCAAAGTTATACAAGGATCACGAAATTTTGCCAAATGCAAAAAAAACCTGAATCAAACACTGAAAATCGCGCAATACGCCCTGCGCGCATCATTTTCTACAGCCGTCCGTTAGGGGTTAATGTATGGAAGTACGGAAGACAGTAATGGAGTAGAGATCGAACAAATCTTGCGTCCAAAAGTAGCAATTAGAGGATCGAAATGAAGCACATTACCAAGATCACACAGCATAATACCAACTTTTATACCTCGCGACACTTCGATTACTCGCACTACCTGTAACCGATTTGAAGACTTATCTTTGAAACAATTCCAATGTGACATATATAGTGTGAAGTCGTCGTGGGAAAAAATGTGTATGAAAATAATATAGCGGCAACTCATCTTGTTCTGATTAGAATGTGGCATTATGGTTCTTCGCGAAAATTACGAATTCTCAAAAATTGTGGAATTCAATTTAAGCTTAATCGGTTGAGCAAATCATATCTTGAAAGGGCTATTACATGTGCCAACCCCAAATTGCTTCAATGATCACAAAACTCTACTGGTTTTGCAAAAGTTCTCTTGTGATTATTACTGTGCAATGTTCTTATAAAGAAAAGACATGAGTCAGAAGAATGTCCAAAAATGGCTAAAAGTGCTGAAAATGAAAAGTTTGGTGGTATGGCTTAAGAGATGTATATCTGCCTTAATAACCACTGCCAGACATCTAGCGATGCGTCAAGTTGATGTAGGCTATATTACAGAATGCACTAAATGTATTTTCTATGCTAAGGTGAGATATGCTTTGTATAAACACAAAGTTTAAGGTTGATGCCAAACTGGTGGCCAAAAAGCTGCGGGAGGTTCCAGTGCGTGCAAACATTGAGTTCAATTCAGCGACGTACGTGTAAAGCAGGACGCTTACTACGAAGTTCCATGCTGCCGGTACAACGAAATCGACTTAAATAAAGAAAACAGTACTCAGTTTCCAGAATACCGACATTAGGATGGATGTAAACTAGAATGATGCACCATGAATATGGAAATTACATCTCAAAGTGTTCATGCCGGCATAGACAGTATGTATTGGTGTAAGCAACACTGAACGGGAAATACGCCGAAAATGGAAAGGAATGGATTGCCTGCTTGAATCGTGCGTGTATATGTTGTTATTCAACTTAAACATACAACACCCATGTTAAGCCTCAAGAAATTTTGCCCATTACTTACAGAACACTTGAACGACATCTTCCATAATACGACTAGTACGCAGAGCATCAAAATTGGCCATGTAGTTCAATATCTGAAAAAAATTCTCTCTTCAGTTTGCAAAAGAACACATATTAGAAGCAAGCCTGAAGTAGGATGTTCATCTAATGATAAGTGAGTGCATATGAGCATGGAGAAAACTGAAGCAGGAGGCTTCATTAGCATACAGTTGCCATTTAGAGCAGTCAAATGACAAAGTTCATGTCAGCGATGCATTTGCAAGTGGAAGTCACTTCTGGATGGGTGGATATGGTACTCGTCCACGCCACTCCATAAGACCACCTCAAAAGTCACGGATGACGATTGCCAGGTAACGAAACGAATTGCAATAACGGTAACCCACTTGATTAACTGAAAGCGGCTATCCATTTACTAAGGTCCACATGCAATTTTATCACTTATGAAAGAACACACATTCACTAATGAACTCAATTTTTCAAATTTTCCATGCATTGATGCATTGTGCTTAAAAAAGTCGTAAAATTGAATTATCCTTTGCAGAACTCAGAACGTAGCGAATTTCAAAGAAAGATGTTGTGTTCATTATATTGTAATTGCAATATTTGTTGATTCAAATACTCTCCCTTTACTCTAAAGTCTTTATTGTCACTCTGTTGAGCCAGTCGTATTGTACAACTGTTAAAGATGCGTGTAGTGCAATGGTTAGAAATGCGGTGCAATACGCAAGTCGGTATTGATGCGATCCTCGACCTCGGAAAACCAGAACTTTAGCTCTACTGGCTCGGAGAAAGAGTCAAAGTCCGACATTGATGATCCGCGTGAACTATATTATAGACCAAGTACGCGTTCAACATTTTGTAAAATGTATAATGCAGTTAAATGAGTGACTCATTACCCAGTATCCAACCGATATCATGCTCTTTGTCTTTTTCACCACTTAAAAAAAGCCATTGGTGCCGGAAAATATGTTCTGCTTGTCCGTCAAATAGAACTGACTAATCTGAAAGCTCCTTCGCTCTGCCCTTGCGCTTCAACATCCATCTGAAATGCGTCGATAATTGAGAGGCGATAACTTACGTTCAAATTACGTCGCTTCTAGTTTCTACTTTAGTAGCGTGGTATAATTACTTCATTGGAATAGTGATGGGAAAACCCATAGTATTGATGAATATATGAATTGGCAATGGACGGCGCTCTTTAGAAGTTATACAAAAGAATTTAGAGGGATTTCTTTTTCAATATGTTTATACATGCTAGTCTATACTTTTCACTTCAAAAATTTTCTCTTGTTCACATTCAAACTATGACATTAATACGAGAATGATGAGAAGAAAGTGTTGATAGATTACTGTCGTAAACAAGGCAAGGAAATTCGATGTTTTCGTAAAATTCCTTTACTACTTCATGCCTCATGACACAGTCAATGAGCCTTCATGAAAAAAAAGTTCATTATCCAGCATTTTCATTCATTGTTGTTGAGCCGATGGTGATCACCTTGCGTTAGCTATCCTCTACATTTTAAAACCTGACCATACTCCACGCTATATCTTCTTCCCAAACTTTCCCCACTCATAAACCAATCCAATGACATTTGCAGCGCTTCACTTCATATATATCATATCTTCAAAAAAGTGTGCAGTTTTCTAATCTAAAATTTTCGATGCATCATAAAGATGAAAAATTGCTTTCTTTCACACTTATTAATGAAAATGAAAGAAAATACGTTCATGTTTGAAATTCATTGTTAAGCTCACTCTAAAACACTTACTATTATCAGAGTTATAGGTTGAAATATTTAAGATTTCAAGAAGCACCGTAACGGAACGATACGGAAAATTTCCGAAGAGATTCTAAATTGTAGTTTATGACCATGTTTCGGAAATGAACGTTTCTTAGTGGACAAGCATCAATCATTTCTGTAATCCTGATTTAATTAGTTTGGCAATTCCACTTGATTGATGTGGATTTGCTTGTGATTGCCAACAAAATTAGAGACGACATAAAGAAATTTGAAAAAAACAGTCGTAAATAATAAGATCTCAGTGAGTTTGATACAAAACAAACTTAATCGTACTGGAAGAAAAACTGATATGGAAACTTCATGAGTGAATGAATGAAATCCTGAAAGGTATTTGTCATTCCCATTCATTCAATCCATCTACTCAACGCTTTGTAAAGATGTAGATCGTTTCGACGCCTTGAGATTGAACTGTAATCTTATACTATGCGTTGTAATTAGGAACAAATGGAAAAAGTTCAAGAAGTAAGGAAGCTTCTGTCAAAAGGAATATTCATTCTCTAGACATCAATGATGCCTCCGTTCGCCTTTGCCACGTTTGATAGCAATGCCAGAGAGTTCTATGAGTCCAAACAGCATTGTATTTATCGTTTGAAATTTTTACAACGAAATTGGACTCTCAGGCTTTTGATGTTCTTGCTGTGCGCTCGCTATCTTATGACAAATGTTTGTTTGAGCAGAATCATATTGGAATCAATAGAAAAAAATGCAATGTCCATTTTTTGCCTTTTTTTTGTTGTCTCCTTCGCTTTTGTCTTTCCTTTTTCACTATTTTTTAAAATCCTTTTGCGTAACAATAATATTTATGTAGTACTTCATTTCAGTCGGAAAAATGAAGTTTATTGCATGTATCGTCCAGTTTATAGTGCTTCATTGTATATTTTCGTACGCTGCATTTATAGAAGGTTATTTAATGTTTTGTTTGAAGAACAAATGCATGCCCGAATGAAAAGAATTTTTTGAGGAATAGCATAATAAAGATGCACTTGTTTTGTTGAGGCTCTCAGAGCACACGATTGAAAATATTCTTTACTATCGAACAGCTCTATAGCATTACGTATACTTAGAAGAAAACAAACTATTAAGTTCCATGAGAACTTTCCTTTTGGAATCGTCTTTGAAGTTCCGCTGAATTTCACAGGTTCTTTCTGTTTATTTCCCGCATAACAAAAAACGTCAATGAACTGAGAAAAACTCAGGCCTCAGATTTGACAAATGTTGAAGGCGAATCAGATCTTATCTTTTGTAGTGTATCAGGAACAAGTATTTGGAAAAGAAAGTTGGTTTCTATAAAAGAAGCTCTGCGATTCTCGATTTTCTTCCGGAGAATTTTCTGGCAATACAGTTAAAGTCAACAATGAGAAAAGTTATCTCACGCAACAAGTCACGAGTAATTAAATAAGTTAATATTTCTAAATTTGTCTTGAAATTGAAATATTTGGAAAAAAACTCAGCTTTTGAATGTTAATTCTTCAAAAGATACTGAGAGTTCTATTGCCATATTAAGCTGCCTAAAAACCTGGCATAGTCGTGGGTTGTTCAAAAAATAGGGAGTTGAAGTAAGAATGTTCGATATAGAATAATGAAACAGCCGTAGTAATACTGTTGAGAATGTCTGATGGTGGCAAGTGTCTCTGTAAATGTGAGATTTTTATTTGATAAAAAAATTGAATCTATGAACAAAAACGGACTTCCAAGCAGAAGAATTTGTTTTCTTTACTTACTTTTTCGATGCCTTTTCGAAAGAATATTGTGCCAACTCAAAGTCGCTCAAAATAGGAAGGGAAAGCTAAGAGATTAATGTTTGAGCATATCGTTGTTTAGAAGGTACAATTACACCATTACGATAGTAATTCTTCTAGTTATCTACATTCGTTCTCTGTAAAATTCTATCAGCTTGAATACTTATTTTTGAAAGAAATATTTCGAGTTACAAGCACTAAAACCCTAAAAAAGCCAGCCATTAAGCTCAAACACTTCATTGCCTGATTTGGCACATTTTTCACAACGGTGGTTGAAGATTTGAGACTGAGGAGCTATAAGATTCACTTTTACTTTCATTGGTTTCCATTTCTTTAGAACGCTTGATGTCGATCCATTTCACTCGACTACGCTTGAATGTGGTCCGACCTACCTCAGCGCCACTCGTTGCTACCTCCCTCCCCTCGATCATGCGCTCCCGCCTTCACACTCCTAAACGTGTGACGTTCACAATTATTCATTAAGCATTTGAAAACTTACGTAATATTCGAAAAACTTCAAGAAAAAGGTCTATTTGCTCGCTTTATATGATATTCATAGAAAATGAGGATGAGATTCTTCAATGTTTGGGCTGATAGTATTTTTAATTAGACGAGATTCCTTAACGCTCGAGACGACATTATTCTCGATGACAAATCTTTTATCTTTTGACAAGAAGTACCGCGGTTTTTTTTTGCTCAAATTATTTTTCGACCTTCATTCTGCCATTTAAATCGTCTAAATTCTTGTCCTTGTCTTCAATCATTCTCGATTCTCTTTTCATTCTTGAATATTCCTTAGGGCACCACTGATCAAGAGACACCACGAAAAATTCAATTTGTACTTTCAAACTAATTTAGAGATTTTTCGACGGCGTAAACTGCGGTGTATTTTTCGTGTGTGCATAATCTCAAGCATAATCAAAAATTTTTTAAAAGTTGTTGTTTCAAAAGGATGACCGCGTGTGATACAAAGAGGATCAAAAGGATGAAAAAGCACGGATTGGTGAAAGTTAATTGTATGTGCTCTTATATTAAAGTTTCAATTGTTACGTGACGAACTTAATGTTAAAGAAAGCGAATTTTTCATTTCCATTTCTCATTCATGTGAAAGTATTGTTACCTGTTCTCCGTGCTACACAATGAAACGGCAGTGATTAGGGTGCGTTTTCTACATTGAATAGGACGGGGGTTAGTGAAGAGAAGAAGAACCAGCCCTCAAAACGCGAAGCATAATGGTTACTTTATAAATTATGCAAAGTAACACGCACATAACTCGTTGTAACTTTTATCCTTGCCTCTTGACAAATATCTCAGATTTTAACTACCCACGGCCACCTCTGCTCAGTGTTTACTTTTTATATCGTCAATGTAACGTGAAACTCTAACTGAACAAATCCCAAGACCGACTGTCTGTTAACCTCGGCATGCTTCAGTAATTCTTATTTTTTCTTTCTTCTTAAGCGAGGCACGAGGTGTTAAACATTTTGTGCCTGCTTAAGAAGAAAGAAAAAATAAGAATTATTAACTGAACACTTCCCACATCGACTTTGCAACGTTTCGCCTTCGTACATTCTCAAAATCAAGAGAAAAAAAGAAGCCCTGCAAGTCGTCCTTATAAACTATGCTGTATTCCAGACGAGGCATTGTTTTCGGCTTTCATCTACTCACATGATATTGGATATTCCATAAACTCTAATAGACCATCTAACGTCATCAACAAAACATCAGATTCTTCTGCAGGCATTCCAATACTACGGTTAAGCCGCCCGTCAAGAAACCGACAAGGCTTTCAGATGTAATGCAGCTCACTTCATTTAAACTTATGCTCAAGCTAATTCCAATTACACCTGACTAATATTTCTTTACTCGGTTGCAAATTGATTAGTCACATTAAATGCGAATAGACGTCGAGTCTACTCTGTGCACTACACCTCATTATTCGTTGAATCAAACTTTCTGTTAAACCGAAAACATGAATATCGGATCAGGGTCGCAATTTTTGAAGTAACTGAAACTTAAATCCTATATTTTGAAGTCTCAAATTACTTTAGAATATGGGATTGTGTTCTTCGAAGAAGAAGCCCACACAAGAATTAACCGACGAGGAAGTGACCGCTATCAGAGAGGTCTGGATAAGGTAAGAAACTTCTTTTGTCACAAACAATTCAGGACATTAAAAGGCTTCCATGAAGAAGTCCAATTGATAGCTTGAAAGTCAGTGATATATTTCTTCTCAGCTCTAAAAAAACCTCAGCAACAGGCCTGCAGTCTTTCTACGCTCCAGTAGCAGCGGCATGGGCGTTTCCGTGAAAAGACCTAGACAATTCTGCATGCTGGTTATTCAAGAGCACAGAAAAAAAAACTTTTGTTAAATGACTGTGGATAAATATAGACCTAACTGAGGTTTACACGACGTTCCATGAAGACCGATTGTTTGATTAATGTACTGTTCAAACACGGTGTCCGATAATTCGGCACACTTTCTCTGTGGTGATGACATCCAATGGCATTACTTTTGTATGAATTGGAAAGGTTTTTTATACATCCACCTAATCGCTTTTATTTCTATTTAGGGCAAAAAACAATAACGTCGGCAAGAAGATACTTCAGACATTAATCGAAAAGCGTCCGAAATTTGCAGAATATTTTGGTATTCAAAGTGAATCACTCGATATAAAGGCGTTAAATCAAAGCAAGGAATTCCATTTGCAGGTAAGAAATTCTTGAAAAGAATTTTGTTACTATCAACGCTCAACACACAGGTTCGTGATAATGTTAACATGGGAGCATAGTTAGACGGTCATGAGTAATGAACTTATGAATTGTCGAGTTTCGAAGAAAATCGCCGGTGAAAGAGCATCAGTATTTTGAATTCTGTAATGGGAATTTGTTTTAAAACTAGAAATGAGAGATGAACATATCACGTCCAAAATGCTTTTGAAATTCAAAATGAAAAATGTGAAATGGGGAATAGACACATTACGTCCTAGGGCTCCCGAAAATCAAGACATACGAACAAAATTATAGGTTCAAAATACGTTTGAAGATATTATTTATGCATGTTAGAGCGATGAGATAATGTTTGTTGTATATCATCACTTCTTTTTTAGCACTTTATTTGATCCGTCATCACAGCGTTTTTTTTTTTTTTTGCTATGCGGATCCCAGTACTTCTAACATTCAATTCGCTTTTCGCTTTCATCTCAAACAGCGTAGAATACTGATTGAGTAAGTCTCCTTGCAATCTCGAGGATAGACCCGCTGTGGCGTTCTATAGAACGCTATTGTTGACTGCCAGGGAGAAGTGGAGGCTGGAGCTCGGCTCTACGCGCTCCGTGACCATCATCACAACCACTCGGCCCACGGCGCCTCCAAAGGTGTTAGTATATTATGTTACTTCCCAGGAGATGTTCCCAACAAACTTTCATAATTTGGCCCAAAGCGTTAAGAGGTGGTACAGTAGCCTCTTCCTGAAGACTTTACAACTGCAGCGCGATCGAAGAATTCCTCTTCTCGAGCTGCTGCGCAAACTGCGACGTGATCGTCGACTACCCGATCGACGTTTTCGGTACCTGCTAAGGCGTCGCGATGATGGCGAGCGTCTGCTGGGGAGCGAGTGTATGTTGGCTCAACGAATGTGAATGACAGCGGCGACTCCGACTTCCTCTGCTCCAGCTCCGTCTCCGACTGCGTCTGCGGGGTATGTTAGCAACTGAATTATCAGACGAATCGTTTTGAGACCAGATGCAAGAGAAATGATTTTATGTCAGCACTTCTAAAAATCGTAACTCCTTAAAAATTCCCATCTAGTACATTCAATTCAATTTGACATAAATCAATAATCTGAAGCAGTATTGAATCTTGTAACCGGTTTGAATGATAGTCGAAATGATATTTTCTGACGAGATATGATGAGTTAACGAGAAAATGGTAATGTCAGGGCCTAGCAGTAATGCTGCTCACAGTTAACAAGACCATTGCTTGGAAACACCAAAGTCAGCAAAACCCCTCTCAAACGCGAGGTTGAGGAATTGTACTAGCTTAGAAAGTAATCTCATACCATCGGAAACTAGCGATCCCAGCACTTCTGACCCATAGTACCAAAAAGAATTGACTCAGCCTGCATTCAGTAAGATTCATATAATTAGAAATCCTCAAGTAGAAGATAAAAATTACAACTGAATACGAAAGCCTCAGCAGACGGAGGCAAGAGATCGGATCGAGTGCGTCATTTCTGAGATTCGCACTATACTTGATCTTAGGTTCATTGAGAAAAACAAAAGAATACTCATCTTACATTTTTCAACTCTATGACATAGTCGCACAGCTTCATCTCTAGACAATTTCAATTTCAAACAATCTTATTGAATTTATTCCTTATTGCGGACACGTCTATTTATTTTTCGTCATACTCTGAACAAAAGAAAAGCACACTTCTAATTTCAACGGCATTAGTTTGGATGAACGCATTCTGTCGGAGTTGATGATGACCGATGAATTCAGCCATGATATCATAAAGCGCACAGAAAGCTAAGCGTTTCATTTTCACAGAGTAACAGAAAATAATCGGAATAATCGTTCATGAAAAAATGTAGTAAACTGAACACTGAGGAAGCGATCAGCGTTAGTTAATTCTTGTGGGATGCGCCATGCATTCCACTCCCTTCGTAGCACGGAATGCATATCTAGCCTACATAGTGACTTGTGAGGGCTTGCCGACGTATCAACTCAGTGTTATTATCCTCCCAAACAAGTGTGCCGGCAACTATAGACTTTGTTATCTCGAGGCATCTTATCGAACAAAGATCACGTGAACATAGCAGGGTACTTCTAAACACTCATAATCATCACGCCACGCTGTAATTATATCAATTAATAGTGGAAGTTGATGCAACAATCTTGATAATGAGATTATGGGTAGAATTAATGTAAAACACTAATAATAATTTGTGGTGGAGGTATTGAAAGAAACTAAACAATCTTAACAGCATGTTTTCCAACTTTCTCAAAAAAAGTCTGAGCAGAAAGTGTTTTGTCACCGTCAAATAAATGGCACAACGATCAAAATTCGAAAAACAGCAGCGTAAAGTAACTCAGAAATTATGAATGGTTGTTTAATTAGATGTGCTTCGCTTTTCCGTTGGTAATTCTGGTGAGAAGGGGTTCAACGTTCAAATTTTATGTGAAACTAAAACTTTGTGAGTAGAATCTATCTCGCTACTTGTCACCTATCGTGGCACTTTCTAACGGGAAACATAACGTAGAAGTAATGCCAATCCAAAAAAAAAAGAATCAAACAAATCTGAAACCGAATGTATTGTGATACATCAATTTACTCTTCCAAAAGCGCCTACACTTACCAAATTTGTATTCACATCTGCCGATGAAAGTCTGGACAAATGGATTTGAGGTGATTAAATAACTGAAATGTTCAGTAATACGTAACGCTTAGCTATGATATTAGTTTCTTTCGTTCTTTGGAAGATTTAAGTACGCTAATCACTTTCTGAACTTCTCAAAGATTATTTTCTCCGGCTAATTATTGAACGCTCGTCTTTAACGTCATTTTCGAAGCGTCGCTCATTATCGTCATAAAGTTGAAGTTAACGCTTATCATCTTGCATAGAATGCAAATACAACCCCTTAGTGATTGAGCATGAGTGTTTTTGGTAAGAACTAAAGCGAACATATGTACCACTCTCATAGTTGGCTTGATAAATCTTGCTTAGGAATTTTTGTAATCTTCTCTTCATTTTTCAATCGTTTTGGACATCCAATTGAGTAGAATTTACTACATATTGATTGATTATAATATGACTGGCCACAAGGGAGCACTTTTGTCTTAGACTCATTAGCGAATCGAGAGAATCTACGTCTAAAGAAATGGACTTAGAAGATTTTCAGACATTTTAACATTTTTGTAAGCACTCTCGTGTCATACGGCCCTCATGCGTGTCATAATAATGTAGCAGAAATGCCCACTATGATGCCAATGCGTCTCACTTTTCTCCAGTCATCAATTTCCGTACACAAAGTTGTTTTTTTTCCCACACATTTTACAGTCACTTGGCAGTTTATTAAACGCAGACGCTGTAATGATGTTGTCCTTGAGAGAGTGTCTATACAATAATTTCTTGCCGTTTTGAGTACTTTCTTAAGACCAAGCTCAAATCAGTATTTCTGATGATTATTGATCCATGCATGTGGTCTCTTATGGGCACTTATACACTGCAATACACGCGTGTTTCGGCCTTGACAACCTCGTCAGATGCACGCTTCTTTTGGTCTTAGCCAATCCTTTTGGGAGAAACTCATTCTCCTTACATAGATATTCACAAATACCAGTCAAGAGCAATCGAGTGTGCAACAGTGCCATTTGATGATTTCGTTCACTTGACGGCACGTGTAAATAGTGCTTCTGCGTCTCCTCTATGTGAGGGAGTTGGGTTCTCCACATTCATGGCTCAGCAAAGTGATTATCAGAAATTTTTACTTGGTTTCTCATTTTCGGTACGAGAATAATACTTCTAGAAAGAGTGTGCGGCCCAGAGAGTAACGCCAGTGAAGAGAAGCAGAAATGACTTTGCCTCGAAGAGTTGGCATCTCATATAGTGTGTAGTATCATTCCTAATCCACACTTCGTTGATTCTAATTTTCACTAACTGTGATGACATATTGACGATATTGCTCAGAAAAAGAGAATATCAAAGCCGCATCTCATTCATGCTAGTATTCCTTGTGAAAGTTGCAACCTTAAAAGCTGCCAACATTTAATTTCATGAAAGTACATGAGCTTCTTCTCTACAGACAAGATTTGCCTATGCGCCAAAAACATGGGAATGTGTATGAAGAGTATCGAACATGCATAGGATGATAGAATCGTAGAAATTTTTCAAAGCTTAGAAAAGCTGATTTGTAGAGGAAAAATCTGTATAAGAGAGTATGGAGCTGTACAAAAATCGCCGCAGTAGCTGGTGTGACACCTACAAGTGCCACAGTTAGCACAACGAACTAGGCATTCTCCGCTATTCAGCGAAACCGAAATCAGACGTAGTTGTGAGAGTATTAATCATCAGATAATGAAAGTGAGAAAACAGGTGGCAAGAGGGTGATCACACTCTGCTCTTGCAACTAAGGCTAGTTTATTGAGCTTGTCGTTACATTAGTTCACCTATAGTTAGTCCTCCCTTCCAGATTTGCAACTAATACAAGTATTTTTATAGCTTTTATACAGAACTTACGGGCCAGCACAAAAAACACTTTCTTCAAGAAACCACTGATGCAATGAAGATTCTGCTTCCAAAAATTTGGTTTTTTACTTCTATACCCTTCCAACAGTCCGGGAGGATAAGCGGCACTGACTCGGTTCAGCGGGCGGCCAACGCGAGTCATTGTAAAGGCCAGATATGCATTCAATCACCTTAAACGAAGTTAAAAATTGAAGTCGAATGCATGACGCATACCTCAGGGATTGATCAACGCCGAGAGCTTTATCCTTTATCCTTTTTACCCTTCCAACAATTTTCGCCAAAACACACATAAGAGTAACAATATGAATCTGGAAAACCGACCGAAATCAAATATTAGGTTGTCACAAAAAATTACCTATCTGAGCGGCAACTTCAAAGTACTACAACTTATCTTATATAGACACTTTAATTTCAAGAGAAAGTAGAAAAGTGTACGCTTTGGCCAATAAAATAATCAAACATCTTCAAGAAGTAATTGAAAAGATGAAGTCCTGGAATTTACTTTCCATCAATGAAGTTTTTAGCGGTCATTTGGAACCCGGCCGCCGGCCATGAAGCTTTCATATATGAGTGGAAATCCGTAAACGTTGATCATTTTGTCTTTCACTTCACATTAGTCCACTTATTGCGCTGCATATCGTCCGTTAACTTAGAGAGCCTTGCTCATGGCTATATGATTTCTTTGAGATCCGGGTCAAGATTCTAACAACACGATTGACATTTGAATGCCCTTCTTGAGAATAACAACCACGTTGTACGTTGTAAAGCGACCATATCCTGGTTCATTCCTCTACTTATGCAGCATCCATTCAACAAGCTTTTATCAGCGTTTTTCGGATGACGAACGATTATTGAATATCCGCTTTCGCGTCCTTCTTGTACCGTCCCTAGGTGGTCAGTTTCGACTATCGGCTCCAGGTGGTGTTAATTGTCGAGCAGTGCACAGTGCACACGACCTTTCAATAAAGGCTTACACCTTCGCAACCACCTCAAGATGATTCTGTATTGGAAATTCGGACGTATTCTCCCAGCCCTCAATCTTTGAGTGACGCACTGTTCTTTCCACAGCAGCATCTTCCAGATGAAATTTCTAAAGCGAAATAATTTTCAGTTTGGAGAGCATCATTCTAATTAACATTCAGTTCTTTTGCAGATGAATTTCAAGCCATTTACATTATGAACGTAGAAATGAATTTTGCTTATAAAGTCCATTATGTAAAAGACCCATGTAAGAGTCGTTGACAAAACATGCCAATATTAATCATGCACAATGTTCAAGATTGTGTGCAAATGGTTAGGAACGGTGGAACACCTGTTCATAATTTGAGTTCTTTTCTCAACATTAATACAACGTTTACGAAAAACAGGTACTCAGAGATTACTTAAACTGAATGTGCTGTTTTTAGTAGAAATCCTCCAAAGTTTGGTCTACAACTTAGACTCTTATCGTAAACCTTTATAGTCAACTAGAAACTTTCACCGCTTTAGTGATTAGAGCTTGTTGTCATACTTTTTATTAGCAGTAATTATTAGGTCCTCTCATAAATTTTGGCACTAGAGCAATAACAACCAAATTTATTAACCAGAAGTAATTGATATAGCTTAGCAACAGTGTTCAAAGTATGCGCCATCAACCTGAACATACTTCGGTCACCTTTCAAACAACAAATCATTGTTGTACCTTTCCTTCGAGTGCTTTATTAAGACCACGCTCAAATTTCAATGGATCCCTTCATTATTATTTGAGCCAACATGTCATGTGGTCTGGTAAGGGCTCTTGTACAGCCCGAGACACGTGTTTCGTCCTTACAGACTCATCAGCTGGGCAGAACCCGTCGTCTGTCGATCTTTTTATAGTCAGTTCTATCGGGAGCGTTACACTCCTTATAGAGAGTTGTCGACGACGTACGTTTTACACTCTATGTCAGGCGAAATTTTCACATAACACAGAGTGTTCTCGCACTCGATTGCTAGCTGACTGGTATTTATCATATTATACCTTTATCATATTTGGCTCAAATAATAATGAAAGGATCTATTGAAACTTGAGCGTGGTCTTAATAAAGCACTCGAAGGAAAGGTATAATATGATAAAAATACCAGCCAGCTAGCAATCGAGTGCGAAAACACTCTGTGTTAGGTGAAAATTTCGCCTGACATAGAGTGTAAAACGTACGTCGTCGACAACTCTCTATAAGGAGTGCAAGGCTCCCGAGAGAACTGACTATAAAAGATCGACAAACGACGGGTTTCTGCCCGGCTGATGGGTCTGTAAGGAAAAAATCATTGTTGCTTTGTGCAGAATTCTCTGAGCTTTCTTCTGGTACAAAACTTGTCTAGACTTGTCCATTCCACGCGAGCTCACTCAAGCACAGATACGCATGCGCAATACATCGCTCAAAAAGCTTCATTGTCATCTTCGCTCTCCATTTCTGGCTAAGGCCATCACTCTCGATGAAAAGTGAATTTTTCAACGTCGTCCGGGTTGTCACCGAACTAACGAGAAAGCTCAACTCCACGTTCAAATCTATTCGCGCCAAAGGCTATGCTCATCATCTCTTGAGACCGAACCAGGCCGTTTCTCTGGGATTGCTGCCAGCCGGAGAGATAATTAATGTCAGGCGCTATTCTGAGCACGTGCACCGCTGCAATAGGGCCTGTCACGTCGACCTTGCTCAATCTCATCCTGCTTCAAGACAACGCAAGGCTGCATGTCGTCAAATTGACAAAGAGGAAGTTGACCAAGCTGATTGCTGCTGAATCAACCGTCGTACAGTCCTGACCTGTTCTTATCGCTGAAGCACTTCCTGAGCAATAAGAAGTTCCGAGATGTCATTCATTGCGTCGAGGATTTACAACTTTCTTGATGTCCTAGGATGACGAGCTCCGTGAGCGTGGTATTGATTTGTTGCTTGAGAGATGGCATTTATGTGTTCAGGCTGATAGCGCATACTATGAATAGTGTTGCATGGCAATTTTAATTACTTTTGGTTGATAAATATCGTGTTTATTGCGTCCACTGCCAAAATTAATGAGAAGATCCAATATTGATAGTAGCTAACGTTACGGTAGATTTCTTCTTCTTTATTTCCCAGATTAATAAAGCTGACTGCAACCTACTCAGCCAAATACCTCCACTAGATATATATGCATGTGTGAGTCCATCTTCATAAGATATATATGTGTGTGTCAATAATTGTAATTAAGAATTCAACAAAGGGCCACGCAACATGTATTTGTATCGAACTGAGGCAAGACAGCTTCCTCACATGCTGGTCATTTCTCTGAGTCTTCCACGATGTTATCACGTGGTTTCCAGTCGTACAGAGTGTGTCTGTTCATTTCAGTGTTTTCCTTGTTGAGAAGATCCGTGATGTTGAGAATAGTAGTTACTATGTGCAATAGTAGGAGCGCATGTGGAGCAGTGGTTTAGAATACTCTTCGTCGCATACAAGGTCAATAGTTTGATCTCGCACTCATTACTCACCAAGAATACCAGACTGGTCTCAGACTTATCTGGGAGGATAAGCAGCACTGACTCGATAAAGCGGGAGGCCACCGCGGGTCACTGTGAAGACCGGATATGCATTCGGTCACCTCAAACAAAGTAAAAAATTGAAGACGAATGCATGGTGCATTCCTCATAGATCGATCAACTCTGAGAGCTTTACTCTCCTAAGTACAATAGTAATACATCACAGCAACAATATAATGGCTAATATTTTAATGGCCTCGCCTCCTTCAAAGCCCAGAAGAGTCAAAATTTGACATTAAATTTACTCGGTAAGAAATTTTTTTCAATCAAAACCGATAAAACTTAATACGCCTAATCGCATAGTGAACAGCTCATAGTGAACACTTATTATTTTACTGCTTTATCGCCCACTAGCTGTTATTCGACCAGTCGTACCGAGTCTTACATGGTCGAGCACAGTGCTCGGCTTGTGTCAAAAAATTAGACCTGAGATGTGGCTTGAGGTCACGCGTGATGACGGGACACTTAGTGGCCCATTTTATCGACTTCTGGTAAGAATCCAAAGCGCCACCAAAGTTTTGCACTCTGTCTCACGTTTCCGTGCAAGGTTTTAACTTACCGGTTAAGTGCTTTTCAATACGGAAACAGAGCAGTCTTCCCGTTTCACAAATGTATTCGTCTCTGCACGCTTTACAGAAGATTAGGTAAATTGTACCTGAGCTCATACTATCACCATCTCTACCGCTGTAGTACAATATGTGGTTTTTCGTACTACATATAAGGCCATACCATAAAACGGTTACAGACTAACTGGCATTTCACAGCTTTCGGCGGTATTTCAAATATTGCTGACGATTTCTCCAAACCTGTCCTTAACAAACAAAGTTTTATTGCTGCATTTTTTACGTTTGAAATCAGGGGCAGAGTTAACGAAAACTTTCTGTAACTGCTCTTATCGTCTAAGGTTTGATCTTTCCTCTAGACCTATCTTGAAGAGCTAAACTTTTGCAACCATTGGAAATGGCTATATCGCGTGAGGCAGGCTTAATGATTCTTCTCTATCATCTCTTCCTGTAAACACACCGGCGTATGTGAGAAACGGATTTCTTATAGGCGATCTTTTTGAGTTTGAAGGGTGAGAGGAGACAAAATAGCGCCACTTTTTTTCCGATTAATCTTTCAGATAACCTCCACGTACTCTGAAAGTTTGCTTCACAATTCAAAGTACTTGTCCATCTCCTCCTGTGTAAAGATTAAGTACTTGTCGATTTACCTAAAGCTGAACCGTGGATCGAGAGTGATATCGGGACTTCATTTTTAGACATGATACAATGGCTAGGCTGGAGCGAGTCACTGCCCCATTCTCAGTTCTTATTTGTGCGTTATAGTTTTTGAGCCATCTAATAATTGAGCAGCTTGAGCATTCCTTCAGGAACGTCATGAGCTATTGAATCAAGTAGCCATAAATCTTTATTATTTGCTGCTTAGAGAGCTCTTTGATGGCTTGCATTACAGAGTCATTAAGCACGATAATCTAGACGATGTTCACTATGCGATCAAATATTTGAGTATTCTCTATCTGCTTTGGTTATGAAAGTGCTCGGGCGGGTAGATTGCACGTCGAAATTTCGCTCGTCGAGGCTTTAAATGAGATGATATCGTCGAAACGTCAGACATTTATTGTTACTGTGCTGTATTACAATTTGCTCGATATGCAATTACTAACAGCTTTGAATCTGCTTCACCCTTTCCGGACGGTGACATCGTTTCGTCCCTCAACTCTTATCGGAGGTCTTTTTTCAAACGAAGTTTTTTTCTTGCTTATTAATTTTTGAAGGCTCAAATTGCGCAGTCTCAACAATTTGCTTCATTTTTAAAAACCCCTTAGTACGCTGTAGCAGATGAAATAAAATTATGTCCTCAGAATGTTTTGCCTGCTCAATTAAGTGTGAGGGTAGCTTTTCATTAAACTAGGGCAGGTAGTTGATCCATAGTAAGAGTTTTGGCGATCGTTAAACTAAATTTGGTTTACAAATATGTTCTTATGACGCTATCACATAAAAGTTAAGTAAGCACAAAACACACTAAAACAAAAACAAAAACACAGAAAAAGGGCAGTTAATTAAGCACAAAAACTATATAAGCGTGTAGGAAAACAAAAAACCTAAGGTATTGTTCTTTTTGAAAACGATGAAAAAAAGCCTCATTAAAAGAGGAACTATGCGCACCATATACGAAAATCGATTACACCGTTGGAAAGGAGTCAGCAAAAAAGAACTAATGTACATCTTTTGAGTTGAAACATCAATTTGAGATATTGCGTCAGATCATATGTGACAGCGAGGGACTCATCTCTACTGTCAATTTCAAATACTCGAATTATATCCGGAATGGCTCGAAAGTTTTAGGCGCTGTAATTTTAGACACCTGTGCAAACATGGTGACCTTTGCCTCGAATTCTCCGTTGTGTTCTTTCCCCTTGTGAGTGCCCAACGGAGTGCTGTTCTCGATTCTATGTTTGACAGTTAGACGCTCTTTTCTACGGGTACAAAGTTCTCTACCTGGTTCGAAAACGTACTCATTACCGCGTGTTTTGCAATGCATTGAACCCTATTCCACGCTACCAAGGTCTTCATCATCACAGCTTATCAAGCAATTCTGGATCGCGCATAAACACTCATCCAAGCGGTTATGTGTTAGTGGGAATTTCAGAATAATCAATGGTATTTCAACCGTTACCGTTTTTTCTGAACCGGGCCTTTGAAGCAACGTACCATGGCTTTTTTTTAAAATTCCAGTGCAAATCATGGATTGGATAAATGGCAGCGTATTTCTATAGACCGATTGTTTAGAAATCATTTTGTTCCCACTGTTTTCAATCATCAACCGGCTGTACACTATTATTTTCTTGGCTCTTTTTGTCGAACGGATCTTTTGTTCAGACTTTTATGCTAAACTAGTATAAAGTGGCATCGCAATTGTACTCTAGAAGCAGCGAGAATATCACGATTTGGTATAGTCAGTACGTTGCCTCAAGTCATGAAAAGGCGTCATACAAATGAGAACACTTCTATGAACGTATTTTTATACTCATTGATATAGAGTGATGTACAGAACTTTTGGGCCAGGCGGTACTCGAACTCAGATCTCACTCTACCCGGAAGCGCGTGCTCTAACCCGTTGCACTACTGGCACCCATTTTGTTCACCACTCTTTCTACGCTACAAGGCATCTATCCGTCAGTAACCAGCCGTCAACGGCCTGGCCCGAGTAGTTGGTATCGACATTGAACCCAGTCACGATGACAGATATCGGGTATTAGATGATCTGATAGAATACCTTATTATTCAACCGCTTCTAGCGCTTCTATAATGTTACAAATTTACCCATTGATGTAGAGTGATGTGCAAAGCTTTCGCGTCAGGCTGGACTCAAACCCACATCTTACTCTGTCCGCGAACGCGGGCTTTAACTGTTGCATTACTGACGTCCATTTTGCTCACCACTCAGAAAAGTACTTTGAGTACAAAAAAACTCCCTTGAAAAGGATAAAGTGCAAAACTCTCGGCATTGATCAATCTGTGAGTCACGCGCCATGGGTTCGATTTCACTAAGCAACGTTTGAAATGAATGAATGCATAAATGGCCTTTATCATGATTCACGGTGCCCTTTACAATAGTGATGGGGATGACAATGATGTATAAAATCAGCCTGCTAATGGTCCAAGTGAGTGTGTATCAGCTTACCATTCCCAGCTGATACAAGGCTTGGTGAGCGTTGGCGCGGGATCGAACCATCGACTCACGTATGTGTCACAGAGGGACTCCAATCACTGCTCCACACACTCTCCGAGAAGGCCCATACGCCCTGAGAATCAGCATTTGTACGCGATAAACTTATAACCCTTAGAAGAGAAAATTTTTCACATCTTGTTGCACATTTTTACCATCACTTTTGTGAAAATGCAACTTGAAAACAGAAATTGTGAGATGTAATACTTCTAGAAGAAACTTGGATGCAGGTATTTTACTCTGTAGTTGGAGTAAGCATGGAAAGAACTCGTTTACATTATCGTGTGGGTTACTTATATAGAAAAAAATGAGTAATTCCTGCTCGTATTTTCATAACGAGAGCATGTGGTGCAAAGAGCTTTTTGAGCATTATTTTCTGAGTTTCTTAATGAAGTTGAAAACTCTTTGCCTAAGTCTGAATTCTTTCTATTTTGACTGCCACTTGCCGTGGGATGATGTTATAGTATAAGAGCTCCCGGAAAGAGTGAGATCTGGGTTCGAATCCCGGCTGACGCAATCGTTTTTGCACAGCACTCCACATATTGGGTATACTTGCCTAAGTATTTTCTCAGCAATCAACGACATCTAAAATCAACATCGGCTAACAGTTAACCCTGAAAAATTAGCTCCAGTCAACAATACACTTCACTGTAGGATTTGGACTTTGGCAATGATCAGCAGCTATACATTCTAAATTAATCAATAGTTATCGAACAGTCAGTAACTCGAATGGTCACAAGTTCAAGATTTTGGTAGGCTGAGTATAACTCTTTCACGGTGCACTGTTGTATTGCAACTGAGATACACCTCTTTTCTGAAATCGGTGAACCGGATTCATTACACGGCATTGGTGTAGATTCTTCATCATCAAGTGTGTGTGCGTGACTAAGTACAAGAACAGGCGTGTATACTCCACTTATTGGACCACATATTGTGAAACTAGAAGCAGCGAATTGTACGAACCATTAGCGTGCTTTCCAATGTAAACAGCAGCGAACTATCTGCTCAGTAACGTCTACAAACGACTCCCACATGTTGTAACTCTAAACAACTTCAAATATCCCATCTTTGGATTGGTGGTAGAGTCGTTCGCTGTGCAAACCATTATAATATCTCTCTTATTTTTGCAGGCTATCACCATTATGCTACTCCTTTTCTTTATAACCATCGGCTGCCCCTTGTCCGTATTTTCCTACATGAGTTTCTTTGGTAATCTGATTCTGCTTCCTGTGTTCATACCAATCAAACATATTTTTCTTTATATTATATTAGTGTCCCAGCCACTCCCAGCCAGGAAACGCTAATATACTAGGTGTCACTATAAAGGTGTCATCACTGTCTAAAATGTCGCCTATTATGCTCATTACAGCACTACCTACCAAACTTTGAGCTGAGAGTTGTGACTTCACTTGGTAACAGCATCCCCTTTGTACCTTACTAGGTTGCGAGAAATGCTGATGATTCAGTTTCTTCAAAAATTTATCACTCAGCTTGACACGCAAACATAAGCGGGCATCTTCAAAAGCAGAATGACAGGTCCCGTAATCTTTTAGACCAAGCAATTTGAAAACATTGATTTCACGGCGCACAGCTAGGTTATTTGATCTGGCTGCAGTCTGTTTCTATTTTTGTAAATGTTGCTTGAGAGGGCGGAGGAGATAATAATCCGATGGAGCGATATCAGAGGTATACGATGAATATGATATTGTGGTCCAGCCTAGTTACTCGTGAATGTGGTGGGTCGCCTTCTAAATGTGTGCGATCGCATGTCATCCTGGAGAATGACAACACTGAGTCGTTTTGGACGCTTTTCTCAAACTGTTTCGGCCAAGTTTAGAGTTGTTCCCGTAAACGTGCGTAGACATCCCTTTGCGGTAACCCTTTTCATTTAATGATGAGCGATGGTGCTAAGGCCGCATCAGAATGTCTGGCTGAAGCTAGCACTCTCCAACATTCCCCCAGATTTTTGGCAATAACTTGATTTTAAATAGAAAAAAGGTGAATGAAACAATAGTGTGAAAGAATTTAAGGAGCAACCCATCATATTCAGCTCGATATAACAGACATCTCAACACTATTGCGAAGTAGTAGATAATGATTGTCGTGCACGAACAGATGTGTAAAGCACAGCTTTTGATATACTGAATCAATGAAGAAGCAAGAAATCTGCATTACTCGCCTGTTTTCCTAAAATATATGTCTGATCCTTACACAGAATGTTCTCATATTGCAAAAGTGTACAAGATTTTTCTGTATACATCAACTATGAAATCGAACGAAATCATGTGGTGATATTACACAAAAGAGAAATTAGTTACGGTGGTATATGTGGAGCCCAAAAACACAAAAAATGGGCGACACCCGAAAAAGTCACAAGCATTTTTATATAACTTGTTCCCCAACCTATTGAATGCGTTATAGTGTAGAAAGAGTGGTGTCCAAAACGGAGGTAGATGGGATGACCAGGAGGCCTCTATTTCATTAATGGACCTTTAGAGCCAATAGCGCATGAAGACAGTGAACTCATTCGGAGAGATGGGAAGTGTAGCATCAGCAAAACAAATCTATTACAATCACTAGAAAAATACGGAAGGCACCTAAATAAGCGCGCATACCTAATGGCTAAGTCTTCACAATGAATGATGTTTGGCATAAAAAAGTAGATAACGTAAAACCAGCCATGTACAGCAATAAAGCAAAGCCTCCCTATTTCCTAACTCCTGAAGTACATTAATATTCGAAAAATTGCTGGGAGTTTTCAGCGGATCTTCATCGCCACGAATGTGTGGGCGTTTTTGATAAACTATTCGTTGTTTTCTAATTTTCAAACATTTTGATGACATTCTGGTATTGCCTGTAAACAAAGAATATCAAAACTTTAGGATTAATAATGTAATATTCTCCTGGCAATTTGTCAACATTCGATGAGTGCTGACAGGAATGTAATTGCATGATAGATAGGTGCTCGTCTTCACGCATAACGGTCTCATAGGCATCAAAAATAAGGGGAAATATAAAGCACAGGTAGAGTGAGGAAAGTGTAGAGATGTTCTCAGCAACACGTGAATTTTCAAAGAAAGTAATAAGTCTCTTATCGGTTTTTCTCTGTTGGAATATATGTTTCTGACTGCTGTTTCAGCCGGTGAGAACATTTGTCCACATTCTGTTGCATAAGAAGATGATAAAGCTGTCTTCTTCCCTACATTAGTGGTGACGGAATGAAAGTGGAGGTTCAATTTTAGACCTGAACACAATGGCTAACCTTTCATTTCACGCGTAATATTTTGCTCATCATTTGAAGGTTAAGCCAATTAGACACCCTTTTTAATGAGCCAAACCTGTTAAATCCATTTATGTTTATTACTTTTTCGTGTTGTACAAATAGTTCGAGAATAGCTCGCTCTGCGGAATTATTTACCACGCTTTTATAAAGATTACTAACGTCCAAAGAATATCAGTCTATCAGTTTGGCTGCCTATATGGCCGATACTGGATTGAACTTGAATAATAGCGAAATGTTATTAAGTGCGCCGATAGTGGATTCAACTTGAATACTAGCGAAATGTTATGAAGTGCAAGAACATCAATGGATAATAGCCTATGTGCTTTTATCAGGGAATACAAAATGGGACGTGCTAGTAACACGCGTTTGAGGGAGGAACACTGATGACTTAGAACCACTGCTTTCTCCATTCTATCTCATCAATTACTCAATTTGTGGTATTGTTTCGTAAATCATTTTCAGGTGTGGACTTTGAGGGAAGTAAATTCAGTATATTTTCCTGTTATCTCAGCATTTCTCTGTTCAAGAAGTACGCCGAGCTCTTCACCCTTATCACTAGCAGATAGTATAATGATCTTTACGCTCAGAATATCTGGAACTTTACGCATTCTACATGCATATGCTTTTGAGAGGTTGAAGTAGATCTTTTTCAGACGGTAGTGGTCAAGGTTTGGGAAGATTCGTTTGCATATACCCAAATTTGCTAGCAACTTCGTTGTTGAGCTTTTGCTCTCCTAAACTCTTGATGAACAGCAGTAGCGGTAATGCTCTTACTTCTTATTGCTCATTAGTATTTAGCATTTCAAGTCTTGATGTGATACGGAGTCCGTCTTGAAGCTCATCAGGCCCTGCGTGAGGTTGCCTTAGAAATGGCTACCTGATGAGTAGCTTAGGACCAATTCTAATAGTGAGCGCTCTGAAAGCCATGACCTCTAGCACGGCAACCCTTACTTTCATGGCACATTTTTTACCACAGCCTGATTCTTTGAACTTCGTAAATGGTGGTTCAATATCTTCTCAATATTGTGTTATGCGATTTGCTAAAATGTCGTCGAGCTTGGCAAATCTTAGCATGTGGTCTAATAAAGTAAGAATTCAAAACTAGCTCACCCTCATTATTTTCTAAGGGCTGTCCTTCAGTCAGTGAGCGCAATGCTATTTCATCGTCGTGCACTTCATCAACGAGTCAACACTTTATTCTGTTCATATCTCAAACAGGAGCGCAATAGTCTCATTTCGATATCTAGTACCTGGTTTCAGTTCTGTGGTAAAGAACGTACATTATGTAGTTCTCTTCGCTTATTGAAATTCGAATCGAAGTATTACTTGTCGAGCTAAGAGACTTTTTGTCATAAAACATCTTGATGGTGTAACATATTTTGCGCTAACGATAAGCGAGATATCAGTATAGTTGATAAACGAGATATATCGTTTAGTGCTATGAGAGAAATCATATATGCAAATGCACATATATATATATGTATATATATATATGTATTGTATATATGTAAACATATAAATATAGCTTTTAATCCCATCTTCTTATAATTTGTTGTGAAAATTTTCAGGCTCATCGTATACAAAATTTTCTCGATACTGCTGTCGGTTCACTTGGATTTTGCCCGATATCCAGCATATACGATATGGCTCATCGAATTGGACAAATACATTTCTATAGGTTTGCTATTATCGACTATCTGCTACCACTATTCTCTCTCTATCTACTTTTCCAAAATACCTAAGAGTTGGCCTCTGCGCTAAGGACATTAGTGCTCTACTATATCTATAAAAATTTCCTAACAAAGAAGGAGGATAATGGGCTTATACAAGTGCCACAAGTTCAAGTTTTCTTCGGAAACACCAGAGGAAAGCTAGAATCCATGATGTACCAACTTCGTCCTTTTTCGTGTTAATGTATTGCTTTAATGTTTTTAGATCAGATAAGGTAATATGTGATTCTAACATAGAGGTGTCAACTTCGGAGCTGACAATTGGCTTGTGTTCAAGCGTATTACTGTGGATCAGGTCACATGTCAAGCAATGAACTTCGCAAATATCGAAATTGAAGTCACAAACAACACTGATGATAAACAAGTAGTTATACCGGTAGGCACCTAAACTTATTGGAAACTCTATCTACTTATTTGCTTTACAAAATGGCATTATACTGCTCATTCAGGACATAATGAGTCAATACAGTGGTGAGAATTGCTTGGCTCGTCTTGGATGGAATAAGTTAATGACTGTAATTGTCCGGGAAATGAAAAGGGGTTTGAGAACTTAAAAATTCCATATAATACGGTGATGGCTAATAGAATCGAAAATTTTATAGGTTTCTTGGAAGAAGCTATGCGAAATTGTAAAGAGGAAGATAATAACGATATGCTGGGTGCCTAAGTTATCCGGCTTTTGAACTCGTTCATCAATAATGGCCACTGAATTTTTTTTTTTGTTGTTGTCATATTATGATAAGCATATGGACATTGTAATAATTGTTTTTCACTTCAGTCTTCATTTCTACATGATGTGATTTATAATCAAATATCCTCAAAAATGAAAAATCTGGTGAAATCCTCTCAGTTAATATTGTTTATTTCAGTTTTTATTCATCTGTTTGTCTTCAAATCAATGACAATTCTAAAATTATGATTTTCTTTGTCAAAAACGCACCCTACACTGGGACAAAATTGCAGGAAATTACATAATAATCTTTTGTGAACGAATAATGATGTAAAAATGTTTAACTTCACAACTATTGCTTTGTAGTGTGCTGGTATACGTAAGATAAACGCTTTCGTTGTAACATTCGTTCTACAATAAGTGTGCGTATGTATGTGTGAAATTCTGTAGCATTACCCTGAAGGAATTTTTGTTCTTTCATTGCTTTGAAAACTTATTTACTTCATAAAAAATGTTTATTACAAACATTTTCCATCTATTCAGAAATAGTCGCATCAAAATTCTTATTCCATCAAAGCTGATTACGAGATGAAAAGGTGACATAGGAATGCTATGAGACTAAAACAGTTGAAAAAGCTCAAAGCACTGAACACATAAACATTAAAACAAAGACGTATAGAATTCAGTAGTTGACATAGGGCGCTGGTATCCATCCTGTTCTGTAATTCAAAAAGTTCGTTTATTTAGCTTTAACACCGCATAACACTTTATGGTGGTTTTGGAATTGGAATACAGATCAACGCTAACAACTTAATGAACTTTTTTCATGTTTTCTCCAATGCGTTCAAACTATAGGTAATTTCTGTTAGGCTCTTCTGGCCAATATTTTATTGACGTGAATCTTGCGGATTGTTCTCAGAGAGCACTTAACCGCAACGTCTAACTGTTATATTAGGTATCCAACTAAGTTTCCGAACTCGATTCAAAAACTCAAAAACTTATATTTCCAAACAATCGGAAGTATCATATAACATTAACTGAAGTATCCTCCGTCCGCTTGGACGCAGTTCTGCCAACGCTTCAGCAACAAATCAATTCCGCGCTTATAGACCCATTATTCTTCGATGCAAACCAACCAGTCAATTCTCGACGCAAATGATTAATGTCTCGAAACTTCTTCTTATCCAACCAATGCTCCAATGATCTGAGGAGATGAAAATCGAACGGAGACAGGCGTCTGGCGAATACGGCGGATGATCCAAGTGCTCCGATCCCAAATCCGTCAACTTCATCCTTGTTTTCTTTCAACGTGTGTCTTAGCATTGTCTTGATGCAAAATGACTTTGCGACGGCGGCGACGTGGAATTGCTTGATTGCAAAGATCCAGTTGCTGACAATATCGCTCACTGTTGATGGTCTGACCGGCTTGCAACAAATCCCAATGAATTGGCCCACTTCGGTTCCAAAATATAATCAACATTACTTTTGGTGCAACTCAATTTGGTCTCGGTGTTGGTGTTTCTTGCTGACCTGGTGACAACCACTGATTTGGACGACGGAGCGCTGGCAGAATTTTATCCAGGCAAACGGAGAATACTTTAATTAATGTTATTTGATACTTTTGATTGATTGGAAAAATAAATTTTTGAAACATTGGATCAAATTTGGATACTTGGTTGGAGGCCTAATATCATGAACGTTCATAGGCTTGAAGCCTGAGCTTACTGAGAACAAACTGCTTCTGCTTTAGAAACCGTAATCAACAAGTTTTTCCTATCCGCTATGGTTTGGGCTTAGCCTTGGACCCAAGTAGCAGACATCCGTCTCTCACACAAGCGATATCAATTGCCTATGACGGCGATACGGAATTGGCGTGATGGTTAAGGAAAATCGGCCTCATTCAGTATTCACCTTGGCAATGGCAGATATATTGCAACAACGGATGCATAAGTTGTACCCACTGCAACCTATTTACAAATACATCTTAGTGAATGTCTGATGAGCAACAGCGAAGCAGGTGTAAGAAGTACTGAAACTCGGACGACCACTATTAAAAACCTATTTCTCTGTTTATGACGGAATTCCTTAATCAGGGCTATTGAATGCTAAGCTCAGCTCTTTGCTGAAAGCCGGGGAATTTACATTTCACTTCAGTGAGAATCGTAGTAAACGAATAGTGAGGAGGAATTTATAGCGATAGTTAATTGTTGCCTCACATCAGGCCCAAAAAAGCAAGGCAGTCTAGTTTTTTTTTACGATATATTGATCTGAATTGAATTACTCCTAACAATAAATTGATATACGACTTTTCTTTAACTTTTTGTACACATATCAATCATATCTTCCTTGCTGATTGACCCAGTTTCACGAATGTGTTTGAAAAAACGTGTTTACTCGGCTAACGGTTCAACGCGTTTCGTCTCGTAGAACTGCCGAGTGAGTTTCTCGTTTGAGCAGTGTTCCTTCGAAGAGGATCCGACTTAAACAACAATGAAAGCCACAGCGAGAATGAACGGCTATGGAGCAACGGTTCGAAGCAATCTGCTCTGAAAAGGGCGAAACGCGTCGGAACGTTAGTTGAATAATCTCCCTCAACAACTTGGTGACGTTCACTTAATAAACAAAGAAAATAGGATTACTCTTCTTCAGCACCCTTTCCATTCAACTCCTACGCGGCATCGTTCGCCATCAACGTGTCAAAATTGTATTACAAGTGAAAATAGATTTTGTTTTCATGGTTCCCAACGTGGATCAAATTATTTGCTAATCTATAGAATTTAAATGTGAGCAGCAATTCGTTCTGAAACTGCAACAAAAATTACACTGAACATGATTTGATAAGTAGGTTACAAATAGTATTCAACTACATAGTTAAGCAAGAACGTCCACGAACTCAAACGGTGATGATCAGAATCTAGTTTTATAATGAATTATTAATTTGTCAAAAACAGGAGCAGTGGCGCTACTTTCAGTCATCGAAAGCCGTTAAGCAAAAAAATACTGTGTGAAAAATATGGAAGCCACTAATTTATATCACTAAAGATATAAAAAACAGGTCTAGCCTGGGTTGAGGTTATATATCATATTTCATGTGTGCCTCAAATGGGTCAAGTAATAAAAGAATGCCAAGTGAATGAATATGGTACTCTAATGTTCCCCCTTTGGCAATGTTTCATTGAAGATTTACTTTTTTATTCAATGAAATCTAAGAATAAATATCACCTTCGTGAATCCATATCTCTGACAAAAATCCAACCGCGCGTGCCGTTCTTGATCAATACCACCTGAAAATTGGAGCTTATCAAAACGAATATTACTTTCGAAGGAAACATACTGACCTCTATTAACAACTGGAAATTCTTTGAAACATGAATTTACTAACTTTATGACAAACGTTGCTGCTTCAGTCGTTATTAGCTGCAAAGAGCGCATGAGACGCAATAGTGGTTAAATATGCTCTGAATCCACAAGTTCAATGGTTCGATCTTGTACCCATGGTTCACAGCGCCTTCTATCCTGCCGGAATCGGTGATAGGGGCCAGACTTGTCTGGGATTATAAGCAGCACTGACTTGATGTACTGGTAGGCCACCGCGAGTCATTTTTAAGTCAAATATGCATTCAGCCACCTCAAAACGAAATGGGAACCTGAAGGCATGCATGATGCACCCCTTAGGCATTGATCAACACCGGGAGCTTTATCCTTTATCCTTTTGCCATCTAAAATTATCTAGTTGATTGCTTAAGCACCAGTCCCTGATTTTGCCCATCCTCCCTCCCCTACCCCTCTCTTTCATAAGCTACATTTTGTTCATACGTTCGTGTAAGTGTTAAAGATTTCTGTGACTACTGAGAATAAAATGATAGGGGAATGACAATAAATCAATACAATGTTGTTCCTGATTTCTCAGAGAGACATCCAATATATAAAGAAGTGTCAAAAAAGTACAATCCTAAAGTTGAACATCTTCAGCCGAGTAAACGAGTGTAACATCACGAATATCAGCATGATGAAGAGCAAAATTTTCCTTTGCAAGTGTGCTCAGAAAAGAAGAAGTCGTGAAATTAAAAGTATAGAAGATAGAGGAAAAGCTCACTCGGTTAATCAAATGCTCAAGAAAGCGTATATTCAATATCAATAGGTGTCGCAAGGATGGTTAAATTCATGTATAGCCTTTACAATTGCTTTCAAAGGTCTATAAAATCTTCCAAGCCAGTGTCTTTTAAGTTTCAGACAAAAAAACTGTGGTAAGATTATGTTGGACTCGGAGAGACGGAGGGCTTAGTGTACTCGAGAATAGGGATTAAACCAGTGGTTACCTGTATATTACACTGCTCTACAAAGCACTATGCCTTACACGTAACGGGGAAAACGATTTTGCTTTCAAATGTTCACTTTAAGCACAAAGACAAGTGGTACGCTTGGAACTTGGAAACACATAAAGATTAGTTTAACCTTGTCTCCGGGATTCACAGTCATTTGTTCGCCTGATTTTGCGTTGAACTGCTCCGTGACTGTTAATGTTCTACCACAGTCACTGCTGCTAAATAATGGTGGAACTTCATCTGAAAGTCGTTCATTTCGTGACACAGCTCTCGTCAATGTACATTTGGAAGACATATAATGAAGACGGGCTCATTTAGACAAAATCAAAGTAAAGCTCTATTCAAAAGACTAGAAATAAGCAGAAGTGATTAGAATTGGCATTCTGAACATGTGACTTTGATCAAATATTGTTGTTTTCGTCTCATTTCATAATGATGCAATATTGAACAGAAAAAAAAACGAGACAAAAGGCCTTTCCAGTGCGGGAAGTTTTTAAGCCTTTTTTTCGCATAAACTTTACGGAGGAAATCTTTTCACGCGGTTCTCAAAGGTACTAGCTTTTATTTCCATACTGCATTGCTAAGCAAACCCGCTGTGATTCCAAACGAGATAACGATTTCGGGTGTTAAACGTAACTTTTTTTGTGGCTCTCACTAATGAGAACCATTTTGCAAGCAGATCAAGTTTCACAGCTGACAAGATCTGTGCTATCAAAAGTCTATTAAAACTCTTAAAGAAAAGCCTCCATAATTTCTAACCGATGATGAAATGCTCGCCGAGTATGAAACGTAGTATCAATCTCGCAGCTGTAATGTACTAAAGATGCATTTTCAGAAACTGAATATATTTTGAATTGGCAGTTTTCAAGCTATCGAACGAGTTTCGGAAGCTAATGGAAAAACTCTGTGAAGCGAGAAATCCAAGAAAGCACTGGTGCTCTAAGAAGAATCTATGACGCCCATAGCAGTCATACCCCCGAATGACTGCTAATTTCCTTTCTTTTCTATGCTTTTCCTACCGCATATCTTCAAATAATCAATTTTCTAATTGTAGATAATAAAAAGAGGTCAGACAACGAGTCATAGCAGCCGTTAGCGTCTTCGGATGGCGGATGGATCGTTTTTTGACTTGCAGCTGGCGACAGAACTGTGTTTTGTCAGTCAAGTACAGGCGAACATCTACGGACGATTGGCAGATAGTTACGCTCACTACAGCAGCTTAATCGCCTTAAATGTCTCGTCGAAGTCGCCAACATCCGATCATATTGCTTGCTCTCTTGCATAATCCTATCAGTTCACCTCCCTTAGTATAAATCTGTTCACTACGCTCATGCTCTTAAGGACGAATCACGCTCACGGTCACGATGATGCTCCATTGCTCATTACGTTCTCCTCACACCTTCATCATACTGTATCTTACCAAATTGTTTATTGTCCGTACTTGCTCACTGCAGAAGCCTCACATATGACCCATTACAGTAATTTATCCATTAAGACGTTCATATACCCTTCGACAAGTCTAAACTAGAATTTTGCTAAGTTCTCTCTTAGTAAGTAACCTACATAAGGCCTCTACTGCCACATCAATCCACTTCTTAATCACTGCGCTAGGTTTAACCTCATCAACACGCTCCGCCCATCTGAATATTGTGAAAATAATCTAGCTTCCTATAAGGTCACTCTTCAAAGTGCCTGTGTTCGTCACTGTATTGGAATCTATTAAGTAGTTCAGTATAATGTCCAATTAAGGTTTTATTGACACAGCTATAACCGAAGTCATCGGCGCTCATCATATCCTATGCATATAATGTCATAAACAAACTTTAATCAAAACGCACAAATAATTAGGGAACTCGCTCCTCATTGAACCCTCCATATAGGATTTGGGAGCTTGTTCCTCATCGCTCACGTGATTGCTTTTTGATATTCTACTAATGATCGCATATTATTCTTCTAACTTGTAGATACATTCATCACTATCGTTAGTTATTGTCGTTATGCTATTATATTTTATATAAAGTTTGATTACCCAAGTATGAGCTTGTTTGATCTACGGCGAAAAGGGGCTAAAGTCTCGCTTGGCAGGAATTACAAGGCGAGCAAACTCCCACTAGTACAACGCCTTCAATTTGTTAATCTTCAATAGTTGCAGTCACTTCAGAAGTTCTGATTATAGCTCTGCCTCTAAACATTAAGATATAACATGATTTTGTCTTGCAACTTACCTTCTATTTGTTTCTGTGTGTGCTGCGGAAACAGACTATTGGCAGCTGTAGTTTCCGGAATGTACACTGAATCAAAGTGATGTAGTGGTCTGAAGTCTTGTGATGGCGGTAGCACTAAACGTCCCCCTACAGGTGGCCGTCTCCCATTGCATAGCTTTGGTCTAGGCTCCACAGGAGTATAATCCACCACATTCTGCGCAGTCATCGTTGGAGTAATGATCATCTACAGGTAGCTGAAAGAATCAGCAACAGTTTCCTTGCTAAAAGCACACTGAACTCTCAGGAAAGTCTTTTTTCTGAGCGCGGGAAGAGTGTTAGTCATGATTATTAGCTTGGGAATGCACTATGCATCAGCATCTCGAAAATGCTGAGATGCATATGATGCCCATAAAATGATCCACAAATACCTACTAGTGTGTCGGATCGGCGTAGACAAGATTACGATCAGTTTCGCGACCCTAGATAGAGAGAGATGAAAAGTTTGGTCAGATCGTTCATGTGGTCTAACCAGCAATCACATTTATTATTCTAAAGCACCTGTATGAAGTGCATTACATACACGAGCAATTTGCGGCTAAATTCGTAGCCAAGTCGAATTTACAAATGAAATTCATTGCTAATTATAACTTTGGAGCTATATCTTCTGAATATATGACCAAAAAAATTTATAAATTGCGTTTGTGGAACATGTTTTCATAGCTCAAAAGTCCGACTATTTCTAAAACTCGCATCACTAAAAAAATGCAAACATTCTTACAAACTATCCTTTTTTTTGGTTTAAAACTTCCACAACGTTAGTACTTCGTTTTCCTCAAAATGTGAAAGCTGACGTTTGAGCCGGCAACGCTTTCGTCAGAGCGTTATTATAGCTTTGTGAGAAAGGCCACCGGTCCTGAGTGGCACACTTTAGAAAATAAAATTCCATTTTTTGAAAGATTTGTTTTATCAAGTGTTGAAGTGTGTCACACAAGGCCCGGTGACCTCTCTCATATGACTATAAGAAAGGCTTTGACGAAGGCGTTGTCGCCGAAACGTTAGCTATCAAATTCAATGGAAAAGAATCAACCTCGTGAAGTTTTAACTAAAGAAAAGGACAGTTCATGTTTCCATGTTTTAACTAAGATCAGCTTCATAGAATGATGTTAGCTTACTGATCAAAGGGTTCCTTTCTGCATCGGTTTCAACCTCGACATTAATTTAAAAATATTGTGAAGATTTAATATCGCTAGTAAAGAGTGGAATATAATGAACTTGTGTGAACCTACAACAGATGACCCAATAGAGTACGACATCAAAAATGGCATATGAGGTAGTGGCTTGCAATATTTGCCAGCTCTTAGTGAAATTTAGCAGATTGATTAGAAATTCTTGAAATAGGTTCCCTCTCAAACTGTGCTTTTAATTTAACAGCAGATGTGCGAACCAAACCAAAGATGTTAAGTCATCTCTTCTTTCGAATTTAGTTTCACGCGGCATTTTATTCTGCTCAAATTTCTTACATGATAAAGCAGTTTAGTGTAGTGAATACCTGCAAGTCATCCCTTTTGTCTTCTAATTCTTAACACAAGCCGACACTTACCATCATCGCTTGATAAGAGGCAAGTCCTGTGTGGTTCTTCCAGTTTGCGAGCAGTTTTGCTGTACTCAGTTGAATACTCATACGTTGGTTAGACGTCTCCAAGGAAACCAGTCATCGGAAGTGTTTTGTGGCAATGGAGAAATTCTTACAGTAGAATCGGCACCTTCTTGAGTAACCTAACAAAAGATTTTCACATGAAATGCTTAGGAAATTATTTAACTAGAAAAATATGCTGTTGCAATTACCTTTGATGATGCTCCGATAAATGAAAGTGATCCGGTTTTTGCTGTAACGGCACCAAGCATTTCCTGTTGTTCATTTCGTTTCTCATCAAACAAAGAAAAAGTGAACAAGTAAGTCTCCTGGGACAAATACTCACTGTAGTCGAGCTCCTGCTGGAATTGTTTACAGTGCCGTTTGGTTGAGGGGAACCACGTGTAACTTGATCACTTTTTGACACCTAGGCACTCGGAAAGTATTAGATCAAGCAAATTATATCAGTGGACATCGAGACCCTGTAGTACGAATACTCAGAATAGAAAATGCTTCCTAGTTCTGTCAATAACTATGTTCTAGTGAATCTTCAGTATGACGGTCGATATTAGCAACAACTAAAGTATTCAAAATCCTATTTTGACCGAAGGTCCGTAAATTGTAGGTAAATTGGTACAGTATTGGCTGTTTGTCAGAAAAAAGGAAAAAGGAAAGCAACGTATAACTTTTTGAATGAGATAGTTCCAAAATACGTCGCTTTAGTGAATTTACAACAGCAGCGCTCACTGTATCGACGGAGGCGGTTAAACTGCTCCTGGTTTCACTTATGCCATCATTCATTGCGTGAGCCTACAATGAAATATCAGAAATTCTCGTCTTGAAAATGTTAAATTGATACTGACACTTGTCGTATCGCCTGCTCCAGTCTTTTCTTCTTTCGAGTTCTTCACCTCGAGACTTAAACTAAGGCTCGAATATCTAAAGTAGATCTCTGTTAATGTTGTAAAACTTTAAAATTCATTACTGGCCAAATTCCTTAAGTCAAAGAACACCTTCATTCAACTCACGTCGACAGCCAGTTTTTGTGCTTTTCTAAAAAGAATTTATAACGTAATTCCTGCTGACGTATGAATTCATCAGCTGACATTTCTATGAATGAATTCAACTCGGTCGTGGTCTGAATAAAGCGATTATAATTATATAAAAGTTTTTGTCTTAACTCACTGCGTACCTTTAGACCTTTCTTACACTGCTTTCGGATTTCTTTTTCGTCTCTCTCGTATTTATTTATCATGCCTTTCAGTTTATCCTTCTCCTCTTTACTATACGCATTAGTCCTTGTCACAAAAGATGACAACTCTCGAACCTGTATTTGTTAGCTCGTTTGAAAAGCATTCAATCGTTACAGTTCATCTTCACAAAACACATTGTTTTAGTTTGCAAACTATTCAAATTTGGAAAAATTCTGCAGTGATGCAGATAAGTTTTTTTTCAATTGACACCCACGCATTTTTTGTGTTGCTCCAAGATTTGAGTGGTTTTCTCTGCCAATTCGCGCAAATCATCTCCATGTGCTTGAGCTTTCGGAAACGCTTTCTTGGATGATCGTATAAGAGTGTCGATAGCTTGCATATAATGATCAAAAGATTCTTGTAAAGCTAGAACTGGGCAGAGATTATATTAGCACAACTCATAAGAATAATCAACTCAACGTACACACATTGATATTTTTGAAGAAGTTCCGAACCAGAACGTGCAACCTCCTTGGCCGCTGTAATGACCGCTTTTACACTAATCAACTTTACGTATAATACATTGAATTAAGTGGACCTACCTGGCACGAAATTCTCGCTCAACTGAGTAAAAACCTCAGCAGGAATTTTTTTCTTTTCCTCGATTGAGAGTTCCTCAAGTGTTGAGTGTTTAGAGCTTTTCCAACGAGAGCTTGAAGTCATTGAAGATCTAAAATTGCTGGACAAATTCTCCACTGTCTCGAAGAGATTGCCTTTGGTGAGTTGTGTAATACAATGTGCACCGACACAAGTATCTATTTTGCGTGAAACCCGAGAAACTTAGGACCTACTTAGTTTTTTGAGTGTGTCGTTCTATTGTTCAGTTTTCAGAGAGAAAGAAATCAAAAGGATTTACACTCCAGAAAAAGGCAGTCTATGAAGGGCAAGATTTGGAAGACGCTAATTGTTCATGGGCACATAGTGATCAAGCGCTCTGGAATGTGCCAACGAGAAGCGCGACACATTGGATAGGTTTGAAATCAATTTATATAGAAAGGTTTTAGTTGGCAAGAGGCGATTCATGAATGTAAGCGGAAAAAATTGGGTGAAAGTTGCTCGGCTGTTATTTGTGGTTTTCCAAGTGGATAGAACCTCTGAAATTCTACGAGTTCAAAATGATCCTTTATAAACAATTAGTTTGTAGTGAACTAGAATGAGTGATGAGATGTAGCGGAAGTTGTAAAGCACATTGTCAACTCTGCATACATTAGGGTATTAAGCTCATCTACATGTGTACTATGCACTAAATCCACATAATGTCATATCGATGAGGTGATAAGAGGGGAAAAAATAGTGATGGCTAGGGTGGAAAGAGTAAAAGAAAAAAGTGCGAAACCACGCACAAGTGAAAGAAGATGTCCAAATAAGAGCAACTTATCTATCGTATTGATTTTCGCTTATTTGACAGATTAGATTGAGAGTTAATTGCAGTGAAGGAAACTAAGAGATTGTAAGGAAATAATCTGTCAATGGAGAGTTGTGAGCAAAAGAACGATGTACTTAAAGCAAAGCTTTTAATGAAATACTATGATAGTGACAAGTTGTATAAATAAGTTTGAAGTTGTAAGAATACACTCAAAGCTTAAGAACGAAGTATGACTCGAAAATTTTCCGGACAGTATTCAATGTGGTGTAAAGGTATATTATCACTAAATCGAGCAAGGTTGGCAGCTCTCTTCTGAAGCGAACAACAGGTGTTAAAGTAAGCCAATGTTCCTAATAATCGTTTATGAATCAGTGAGACTTTATCGTGAGAAGGGATGTTGCTTGTAAATTACAAGGAAAGAATTTCACAAAAGTTGGAAAAATTAGAATGTAATGACTATAATTTCTTCAAAAATATGACGACTCCTAAGTGATAACGAAAGGCGACTACAAGACACTCACCATATGTGTAAATGTCCTTTTCGATTGTCTAAGATAAGGTCGGCAATATTTCTAATGGAATGCTTCGCCAGAAATGGAACCTGCGAAGGAGTCGCGGCGTTATCACTGCACTCGGCACCCTCAATTATCTTTATAATATGCACCACATAACGACATCTTGGTGCCACCAGAACAAACCTATGGATAGAGAATTGTCGAATTTGAAATGGGCTACTCAATAGTACGAAACACAAATAATCTCCATAAAAGAGGTCTACTTAGTGCAAACCACTATTGTCGGACCTGAACAAGATGAGTGACGATTAAATCCTAGTTTCGACAGTATTCTAATCAAATCAGATGGAAAGAACACCTTCCGAAGATCGATTTTCTGTAAAATTGCACATTAAAACGATCATTCGCAATGGTTTATCTTTTTGAGATAGTAGATAACATAAAGTTTAACACTTTAAGGCGTTGGTCCAATTTCTTTTCGATAGGCGGCGCGAGCTCCAGTTATAATGGTATAGTTTTGTAGTTCCAGATAAAAGTCGTCACTAAAGATGATTTCATCGCCAGTGATTGGTGGAATAAGACTGAAAACTTCGCTAAGGTCACTGGCACGCCACTCATTTTTCCAAAAGCTCCCATTCTTGGATGAGAAAACCGAATCACTTGTATCACCTGTCGTGTCCGTTGATCGTCGAGTGAGTCGAAGCGGGTACCAGCAACACTTCCATTTTTCCCTATCGTGTGCAGGAGTAGCCCACTGGGTCCTTCTCGCTTTAGGAATTTGCTGAGGCATCATATATTTCTTCTATAGCTTTCGTGAAGAAATTGAACCAACGGGTCGCTGGTCTTCCTGTAGAGCGCTTGATGTCCCAAGGAATCCAGTCGGTAACGGCTCTCAACCATCGTTTGTCGTTGAAGCGGATCAGGTGTCCGTTTCACCTTATTTTTGATATCCTGGCCTGTGAAAACCAAATACTTCAAAAAAAAAATCCGTATTTCGAACTGTCAATGATATTTTTATGATTTCATTTAGATTTATTCATATTTCAATCATATTCACCTTTCGTTTCGTATGTCAGCAATAACTCTTTTTCGTACATAGCAGAAAATGAATAATGTAAATCGGTTCTTATCTGTTATCTGGCAACAAATGAAGAAACTTTTCCTTCCGGTATACAAGAACTTTCTATATAGTGTTAGTGTTCATTCAAAATCTCAAATCTTCGACTGTGTGTTGACTTCAAAAATCGAGAATACCATACTAGTGAGAATGATACAATTTTGTTTTGCTTCTGTTTTGGCTTCTAAGGCAAAACAGCATATCGTAAAGGGAATAATAATGAAAATCAACTCATGAAAGTTCAAAAGTTCATGCATGATATCTATGGTCTCTCTGTGGGCTTCAGACAAGGCGAAAACATCACGTGTGTATGATTTTTGACCCTCAGTAAATCTTTCCTTTTGAAAGCCCTTTGATTTCAGTTCAGTCAATTTGCAGTACTCGTTACAAATTATAATAGGTCGCCATCAACTGCTGCTATAGCACATAAATAGTGCATCTATAAATCCGTGAATGGGGCAAAGAACGAGTTCCGGTAATACAGAAGGGTATAATCAAGAATAAGGGGTAACACACTCAACCTTCTCTTTTCTTTGTGTTGACTTATGAACGAGAGTTAAAAGTGAAACGGATTGCAACATTAATGTCGTGAGCGAAAAATGGCAGTTCCTCCTCTTAAAACCCCGCATAGGGAAAGCCAGATACTCATAGAAAGGTGATATTTCGGACTGTTATACAAGACTTTTACATTATCCCCATTCATATTTAGTCATATTTCAATCATTCCTCCTTTTTATTTCATATTGACAACTTTTTGACTTTATTTGCCACAAACAATAGTAATCAAAAATCAAATAAATTATCAGTTCGTGCTTCTGAAATCGAATATTACGACATAACTTTTCTAGTTTGATATCATCTTATTTCATAGAAGTCCTCAAGGTTATCATAGTGATTGAAAATGAGAAATCGATGAATTCCTTGTCAAAAATCATGCTACATGCTGCATGCAGCATGTACTTGCTGGGCTCCTCGCAATTCGTTATGGTGGACCGTCTAAGAATCACGTAAGTGTTCGTTGACCCGTTTCGGATCGCAATAGAAATCGCTGCACGCAGCGCGATTTACGAAGCGGGGCGCGACTTTTGTTATCCTATTAGGGTTTTTATCTCCGTTTTGGAAAAGTTATTGAACTTCTGTGCCACTTCCGATGAGGATACTCTATACAAGACGAGAACACTGAATAAACAAACGCCTTTGGCTGATGCAGATAGAGCTTTCAGGTAGAGTTAGCTCGCATTTGGATACAGGCAAGATTTTCACTGGCAATAGCCCAATTTCATTCTGCTTAAAGTTAGACGCTCGTACCACTGAGTTTGGTTGACCGGTCATCGTATATTTATCATAAGTGTTAAGGCTAAAAGAGGTGCGTATCTGCTCATTTGAACTTATGTCACCCTTAACGCCGTGATCGGATTATAACTCGTAGTATGACGATGATATCTTTACATTCTCTTAGAACCATCAAAGCTATGTACTCTTGTTGTTGATTCTCCACACCGTTTTCCACAGCACACAATTATTATTCTTCAGAGATAGACTGATACTACATCGTCCAGGCTCTGAAGAAGGCGGGTCGCCAAAACGTCTGCCGAATTACTACGACCTACTTTACCAACCTCGCGTCATCTAATCACGAAATGTTTTTCTCGACTTTCATATAATATGCTTTAGTCTTTTTTCCCAGATGATGTATTTGAGTGTCCTCTCTTACAAAAAACAAATGTTAACCAGCTGGTTTGTGAAGGAAAGAGCTGTGCACACGCGATCCCGTTAGGACGTTCGAAGAAGTGTAGAGATGAGAGTTGAAGGATTTGCAGCAGTGGCTCTTGGCTTTTTTTGGGCAATTATCTATATCTTTCTCGTCAGTGTAAATTTCGTAATTACGCCATTTTCAGAGGAATGAGCGGCAAGTTTTTCGAAAACTCAAGCCACTGAGTGGTGGGTGGTGACTACAGAGCCGAGCAGAGTGCAGGTACGCGAATGGACACATTTACTGATTTTTCTAAGCTACACCGTAACTGGAGGTTGATTTCTTTGATGGTATTGTTGCGACGTAATTGTCATCTTATGTGGGTAACGAACTGTTCCGCTTAATATATATTAGGTGTACAAGTATAACTCAGCCGTCTTTTCTTTTTGCTGTAATAATAGACAAATAAAGATATGCAGGTGATTTTTTTGTTTCAAGCACGTTATGCAAACTATTCATTTATATTTTTCTTATGTACAAACTATTTTATATGGTGGTTTCATAGGACTTGGAGATGGCGACTTTTCACTCAGAAAACGCCATTTACGAAAACATTACTTTGCAGATTTATTAACCAGAACTAATTGAACTTGTTCGACTTTGATATCGTTCAATTAAGCATTTTCTTGCGATATTTTGTGCTAAAATTCACTCATATTTGCTTTAAGATGGAGCTGTAGTGCGAACAAATTCGCTTGCTATTCAAGAGCAAATAGGACATAGGGAAAAATGCTAGTGAAACGGCGCTCAAGACTAATGGAATTTAGGACAAGCTCCATCTTGAAGCAAGTACAGGAATGTTGTGAACCAAAGTGTTAACAAGAAAATGCACAAATGAATGATGCCAAAATTGTGCAGTTTCATCTACTTTGTGTTGAATAAATCTGCAAAGTAAATTTCCCGCAAATGGCGTTTTTCCGGTACCAAAGTCGTCATGTTCAGAGTCCTATAAAACCATCATATAAAATATTTTATATAGAAAAGAAATAAATGAATAGCGCTTTCAACGCACTTTCAAACACAGAAAATTTCCACAACTTCGTTATTTACTAGTATTACAGAATAAACGGCGGAGACATATTTGTACACCTAATTTATATATATGTGTATACACACATACATATGTACAGATATATGTATATACATAATATATGTATACATATATACATATGCATGATATATACATATATATATATCATATATACTATAATATATATGTATGAACATTCAATTTGCGCATTTTTTACATGCATATATATAATATATATATATATATGTAGGAATATCCATAAATATTTTGGTATACAACTAGCCTGTACTAGCTTTTAGATGGAGTTGTCTTGAGAGCAACTGCTCTTACTTCTCATGCACAAATGAGCGCGTAGGAAAAAATGCTTGCGAAGCGGCGCGCAAGATTAATGGAACTTGAGGCAATGACATGGTTGCAGAAAGGACGGATAAGAAGTGGTTGGCGAAGTTTAAAGCTGGTGAGAGGAGTCTGGAGGATCAGTCGCGCTCAGGCCATCCACAGTAAGCTCTATTAATCTTGCACGTCGCTTCACTAACATTTTTCCCTACGTGCCATTTGTTCATGAGTAGCACGCGAGTTTTTTTTCCAAAACAGTTCCATTTGAAAGCAAATTAGGCACGTTGTATACTAGAATGATCACGAAAAGTGCACAATTGAACGATATCAAAATCACGCAATTACTTCAGCTCAGTGAATTTGGCGTTTATTGCTCTTCACTGATTAGTGCCAGAACTTATGAAACGACCTAATATTTTGCCGTAAAGAAGCTATGTTATATTGTAACTATAGAGGGAGTGCCCGTGAAATTCTGCTTCACCTGGGAAAGAAATATATTGTGATAAGGAGAGTAATATTTTTGTATTTGAAGATCGTGAAACATGGATAAGAAACGATTCCTTCACAATCATATTTTGCCATGTAATGAGGTAACTTCTTGACCGCACAAATGTCGCACTGCGTAAACATCATTCTAAACAATTGGATTTGATTTGAACGTTCTTGTTTCTTGAGTGGTATACAAAAAATCGGCCTCAGCCAGGAGTTGAACTCGCGCTTCGCCCTTACGGGGGGTACGTGCTAGTGGACGCGAAGCTGCGATCTTGGCGGTGTAAAGGTAGTACGCATGCCAGTAGGGGCGACACGCGGGTTCAACCACTCGCTCGTGGTGGATTTCTGTGTACCACTCAGTCTTCTTGGATAAGTATTTCAACATCATATCACTGTTAGGAAGCAGTAAAATTTTCGAAAAAAATATATATATGAATAAATACATATACAAGTTGTCAGCTCGATTGGGTTCAATGCCGATGAGGTCTTATCAGAGTAAATTCGCTAAGGGATAGTTGCCGAAGCTCTAATAGTTCATATCGAAGAAAGAGTGACCGCAAATCGATGGCCTCGATGGGTGTGTGATAGCACGCGCCCCGGTATGGGTGAAACGCGGGTTCAAGTCTCGCCTGAAGTCGATTTTTATGTGTAGCACTCAAGACTCTTAAGCGAATTTTTCAACGTCATATTATTGCTAGAAGACAGTAAACTTGAAGAATCATATGTTCTTGTTATAATTGTATTGTTGGAATCCTCGTTAATAGCTATGTTGTCGGTAGACACAAAATTTTTTTCTATGATATGAATGAGCGATGGTGATGGCAATATGTTTATTTAACAGTAGGGTTACGCCGCCAACAATCCTGTTCGTTTTCGCGTTTTTTCACATTGCAGTTGACGAGGATATGAAATATTTTGCAGCTTGTTTCAATAAGTCCGCTTTCAGATTTCTTGCTTTCGCATTTTACACTTCATGTTCTACATAATTTGGAGGGCGAGTGCTGCAGTGGTCGAAATGCTGTTTTGAGTTGATGCACGGTTTAGGGCCGTTTTGCGGGTCAGCTATTTCCACATCTCTACTAGGTCGGCATGGCTAGTACCGGTCTTGCCTGGGAATGACTGGCTTTGATCAGCTTGGGTAAGTAAACGCCACTGTTGAAGAGGTGGGACGCGTCAAAAGTTTTTTCTTGAAGTCTTTGCCATTCAAGATAGAACAATTTCGCTTGATCTTGTTCAGTTTTAGATTATACGCTGTCACGGTTGGAGAACTAGTTGGACCAGTGTCACTATCGTCGGCTTAAGATTCTCTTGTTTACAAGTAGTGGGGGGAAAATTTGGCTCTCTAGCTAAATCTATGTAATGGAATTTAGCTGGGAAAGTCCGCGTTTAGCAATAAACGGTAAGAACATTCCATGACATGCGCTTACTAGATATCTTATTTTACAAATGTCATTATTCAGATCTTGTCAAGAAAACGATATTTTATAAAAAGCTGCGCTAGCACTTATAACACGCCTGTGCAGTTATGAGATGGTAAGATTTCTTCACATTCCTGAATCTGACGTATGAAAACTGCTCTACTAATTAATACTCGAAATTTCTAGTATTTATGCTGCATTTTTCGCAGTGTTATTATGTTTCACATATACCTAAGAGAATTGAGTGATGAGCAAAAAAACGGCCTCAGGCGTGAATCGAACCCGCGTTCCGGGTTTTTCTTTCTTTTCTGCTCACCACTCAATTCTCCCGCGTTTTTTTTTTTGCTCACCACTCAGTCCTCTTAGTTATATTCTACTAACCTCCTCTTTTGTCCTTTAGAGAGCTGCAATTTACATATCTGCGTTTTTGCTATGGTGCAGCAAGACAAATCTTCTAGTACATCGCTTGAAAAATAAAGTCCAAGCTGTTGGTAATGGAAGAGTTACTGGATTTATCGTTGGTGGTTATTTTAGAGTGCACCACGGAGTTGTGAGGATTTCTTCACTTCTCATATTCTATTGAAAGATGCAGTGGTTATTGAGGGACCTAAATAAACTAACAAATACCAAATAAACTAGCAGTTCTATTATTTTCTGCACTGCATAAGCGGTAAGATACATTTTAATTATCTCGCCGGTCCCGTGTGGTTCCTACAATTATCGAATGTATTAGGCCCACGTAAGTAAAGTTCTCAATCGCTCTTGTTGCGTGGAACGTAGGCCTATGAGTTCTATCCGTTCACGAGATTTCGGAAGAAGTCTGACCACTACGTCAGTTATATTCCTGCTGTGCGCATGACTTTCGTGTGACGTAATCGTTAACGTCTACCATCCACTAATTGTCGTTAACACATTACGCTTCCCATCTTTCTATTATCCGCCATCTTAGCATAGAAGGCATGTGTCCGATCTGCGATTGTCGACATAAGTGGTAATTTCGATTTGGCGGTGGCTGCTGCTTGCGTCAAGTGAAGTTCTGTTCACATTAATATTGCGATAGCGCGTATGATAACGTTGAATTGTGATACATGACATTCAGACTACCAGTGTATGTATTACGACAGGAATAATCATTTAGTGAAAAGTGTCAACATGTAACTTCCTTGATCTCTTCCATGAGCCTCCGCTTGCTACCTCCTAATTAAGTCTTGGAATCGAGTCACATAGCAAGTTAATCTCTCTTTCAGTGAAATCACGGTGGAGCAACGGATCCGTTCTCTTATGAACTACACTTTTCCAAATTCACCTGGAGACCGATTTCCAGATGCGCTCTAGTAATCAGTCAGCAATGTTACGACTTGCTTAGTGTTTTTTGTTATAAAAACGCTTTGATCCACGAAGTGAAAACGTTACTGCACTTACAAATTTCACTCCCATGTTGCTCTACTCAAATTTTTACGTGAGTTTCAAGAATGACCATGAATAGTTTTGGCAGAATGCTGTCTCTATGTGAAATACATCTGTTTGGTAAAATACACATGTCTCATAGAATCGGTGAATTCTAGTTCCAAGTTGAGACTTTGGATGAAATCTTTGTTACCCATAGTTCAGAAAAACTTCAGAGAGTGTGTTTTTATCAGCTAAGTGTGGTGCTTTTCGAGTTACAGAAATTAAGAGGAACTGAAGACACCTTATAATACTTCATTAAGCTTCATTAAGGTGTCGGTATAATTCATGGGGCAAAGTCTGGGAAGCACAGTTACCCGCACGGCTACCGTTCTTGTAGTATTCTAATAACTTAGTTAAATTTGTGGGAACGGGCTCTCTACGCAGGTAACGCTAAGGCTGGGGGGTTGTTACCAGTGCGTGCTAGATTTGAGCTACATTATAGCTAAGCTGACCACAATGCTAATGAGGACTGGCAGCACATATCTCCAGTCTTGGGGTTCAGTCCAGTTAAGACCAGTTGGTGTACAATTTATCGCCGACGGGGCTTGCACATACACTGCTCTTGTACCAACTCGATTTTATGGAAGCTCACAAAATCGATAATGAATTCTTCGACCTCGCCTCCATTCTAATTTGAGTTGGGATATGAGTAATGAAGTTTGGCAAAGCTGAGATCTGTGTACTTCTTATCAACCTTAAGTATTTGATTCGGAATGTTATTTGATCAAAGGAGTCTATGACAATGGTTAAGCTTGTCTAGACGGGAATACTGACGTTACCGCTCTACTGTCATGTTTCGAGGAACAAGTGCTCGATCTGATGAAGAAAGTTTCATGAACAATGTGTTCGCCGCCATTCAAACAGATTTTATTTTTCTACCGATTTTGGTGAATTTATTTCGAAAATGAACTAATTTTTAGAATTTGGGACCTTATGGTCCAACTTGATGCCGTGCGTGCCACCTACGTTTCGCTAGGCATTCTGTGATGCTCTACAAAATTGTTATAATTAAGAGATGAGATGATCCTCATTATGCTCGACATGATTGAGATGTCAGTCAACATCTCAACTGCATAGCAGCGCTTCGACAGTTTAAAACATTTGCCACCTTCATAATGTTTGCCATGATCAGCGAACTCGTTAGATGTACTACGATGAGAATAGATGCTGCGCTAATGAAAATCAAACTGTCTTTTAGAAATTTTTCTACCGAACTACGGCTTTTTTAACTTAGTGTCGTGGCATTCGCTCCGACATTTTTCTATACCTGACGAATGCTAGGAACGAAGAACAAATGGTAGTCGAATAGGATTCTGTGATCGTTGCTTCAGTTTGAGTGTGGTATATGCTGCGAAATCTTTTTCATATAATTGTTCAGTTGATTGATTGAGGTGATTGACATGCCTACTTTATGCTTCTCAGTAAGCCTACATTTCATTTAGGCTCATTTTCCTGAGGAATTGTTGTTTGAATAAGTTTATGACCATTGAGGCGTGATGTTTATTCAATTGACATCTTCTAAATGTCATTGCTTTCACCGTACAATCCTATGTTGATGCCCTCCTCTATCTCATAGGATGCACAACGTCCCATTGTCCATTGTGTCTCATTTGAAGAACCTGAGCCATGAACTTATGACCAAATAGTGTAGAATTCTCAACATCAATGAAATTGGTGAGTCTTTAGATTCGCTTGAATGGCTAACATCTTCGAATTATATGGTACCACGTGCATCTGCAAAAACGTAAGAAAAGAAAATACTTAGCTGTTAATATTCAAACGATCAAGCATCGACACTCACCCTAAGCCGGCGGTGTGCTCATTGAAATCACGCTGCTTGCCGAGTAGTAACTCATTTTCAAGATTTTACAGCTTCATTTCGAAATATAGCAAATAAAAATTCTCCACGGATCCACATGCCTAGTGCATTGAGCCTTCAAGGAACCTTTTTGAAGTGTTACAATCCACAACCACTTTTTCCATTTCATGAATGATTGAAGGAATGTATACGAAGTAGCTGATAGCAGGTGGACTGGTTGGTAATTCTGAGCCAATAGTCTATAATTTTCCACTCGTTTTCAGTGAGCAGCATAAGTAGTACAATGGTTTAAAGGTGCTTCGAGGCACCCACATGATTGTTGGTTCAGATCTGTTTTTTTGACAAGCTTAGCGTTCGTAAACGTGTTGTGTAAATTGCTATTAAAATTATTAAAAATAGTACAACACTGGTATGGACATAAGGAGGGTATCGTAAGTTACCATATAGACTAAAAATCCATTCAGTCGCCTCTACGGTGCTTGATAGAGTTGAACCCACGACGCATCCCTCAGATGGTGATTAATACACGATATTATATCTTTGATACAATGGTTAATCCGGTCGGGGCGGCAGTTGATCGATTGAGCAGCGTGATTCTCCAGCGATGAGCAATTTTTTACTTGATTAGTGTTGCTTTTCCATTTGAAAAAAAAACTCCGGGTTTTTGCTGTTACTATGATAGTCCATGATGTTCTCTACACGCTCACATGCTTTGCTCTGTATATAACTCTCAGGTGCGGGGAAACTTCAAGTTCAAAACGTTATCTTCTTTCTGCTCCCACATGGCTATCTGAAGACTCTTCTAGAAAACTAGCTCAGTTCTAGAATCATCACGATATATGCTAACGAATAGTTACTAAAGTTCCAATAAAATGTCATCCGCAGACCCTAACCGAGCAAAAAATGCGTGCCAAGTGTGAAATGTAATCTCGTTTTCGCTGCTATAGCGCAATGAGAAGGCCTTTCCAGAAAGCAAGTACAGCACTGCAGTTGACATGATGTCAGCTTTCGAACTTTCGATTAATTACTGTAACCCAAAGATGAGGGTCTATAATTAATCGTGTACCTTGAGAAGTACACACCGTCCCAAACAGGTTAACTAACTTCCTTTAAAGATTGATAAATCAGGTGCTCAAGCATTATGGAGACCATGTCTTGGCAGGTATGAGCTGAGCTTGCAATGTTTTGTCAAAAAACGATGTAGCCTACATTGATGTTTATTTAGAAGACAAGCAATTTGACCACAGGATAATGATCGCTATTGAAGCATAGAGATTAATGATGTCTTAAGTACTGAAAGTGATATTCGGACATTAGTCGAATATATATAAAAAACATTGATGTCACATCCATTAAAAAACAAAGTTTGTATGATACAACTCTGAAGGTTTTACGGCATCTAATATTCCTAGCTGTAAGGCTAGCAGAGGCTGACACAGTCTTTTCAAAGCACAGCAACTCACCGTTTTCTTAGAAAAAAACTTTCCTTATAGGTAGTGGTAAAATCATAGAGCATTATTCAAACCAACAGGTTTATTAATCCCTTTACTAAAGGCTGTTCTAATGGCTGTTCTCCTCTTAGTGCTTTTCGTAGTGAACGGTTTTGAGATGTATAATTACAAGAATGCCGAGATGAGGGCAAAACTTGAAACTCTGATGCAAGTGGGATAGACTCGAACCGCGCCTTGCTTTTTCGAGGTGTGAGTGTCTTCGCATTACACTATGGAAGCTCCTTCTATGCTTTTTTCTCAACCGTGTTTCAATCGTGATCGATGGGTGTGAGGAACCACGCGTCAACGGGATTAATTCAAGGAACATAAGTTGGAAGCAAAGAAAAAACGTATTTAGTGCTAGGAAAAAGGCGGAGTATGTAGCAGAATGGTTAGAGGTGCTCTGCAGTTAATGTAATATCGACCCTGTCCTCATTAATCAAGTACTCGATCCTGTCCTCTTTAATCATCAAGTGCTCCAACCTTCTCGAATCGGCACATTGTAATCATAGTTGTCTGGATCTTCTGATATACTGACTCGATATATCGCTTCGGCCCTCGTGAAGAGATTTGGTCCCATCAATTTTCAAAGTGTTTTTTTTATTTCTTTGGATGATAAGTTATGAGCAAATGCTTAGGCTTTGGGCCTAGGCTTAGGCGTAGGCTATAAAATTGATGGAACCGTAACTCCCCACTGGCATCATCGCTTCAGAAATACAACACTTTCATAGGTCCTCATCATTTTCAGAATATCATTGTAGTTAGAGGGTTCATTGCTTTCTGTTCAGACTCAACATCCATGGAATTGGTGCTTTTGTTGAGAGACCACATTCTGAATTGGTGTGCCTCACAACACCGTCATTCGTTCTAGGGCTCTGAGGCGAAAGCAAAGTTTCTCATGTTCACTGACTGTTACTGTTGTACACTGTACAAGCTTTCTAGATGTTTTGCTTTCGAAAGAACGTCTGACGGCCGTTACATTGTAAGAACATGAAATGTTCGTTGGTGTTTTCTTAACGCACCAGTTGACAATCCTTTCGTAAAAACTTGACACTTAAGATGGTGGAACCAACGGTGTTGTCCAGCTTCCTACAAAAATCTAATAAACTGCAATTGCTATTTCAACAGTCTCAGCATTTCATTAAATTAGAATTATAGCGAATAATTACTTTTTCCTTATCAACATAGTATCTGTACAAATTCAATTCTAGCGATTACAAAACTTTCCTATATGTTTGGGGGGGGGGGGGGGGGGGAGGGGGAGGTTTAAGGTTTTTACGGCAACCAAAAATTTTGCAGTCGCAGAACTCCTGTTTGCTTAACCGAACACTTTGTAAATATTTAAGTATCTTTTTATATCGACAAAACACATAACGTAGACCAAGCATTACAAGTGCTAGAGTCTTGTTCCAGTGTTAATCCTAAACATCAACATCAAGAAAAGTATAATTTTCAAGAAAAAATTTTTTTTATTACTTCAGAGAACCGCTAGTTGAAAGTATTCCGCTGACCTGTAAAGTAGTAGTAGGGTTTATATCGGAGTTCTTCCAGAGCTTGGCAAAAGTCGTCGTGGTGTTGGACCTATACCGAATCGTGTTCACTTATGATTCTCTCACCCACTTGATCGCAAGTTTTAGGCGAAGCTGCAGAGTAAGATGCTATCTTTATATCCGACAGCATAACTGATGCACTGATGCATGGACATATGGAAGTTAATCGTGAATATTTTATATTGGAAGTTTCTTTTCTATGAACGGATAGCATAAGTGAGTCCAAACGGAGCTCATGATCTGGATCCTTAGTTTCGGAAGTCAAGTAAGTAGTCAATAATGGTCAGCCGTCGATCTTACTTACGATGTGGTATCTTATATTAAGACCTATTAAGAAAAAAGAACGTGTCGTTCTATTTAAACATTTATTATGGAATCCTACCCTTCTAGTGGTTATCTAATCTATAAATCTATCGGTTTAAGAAGAAAAAGAAACTTCGTTTCTGATTAATAACACAGGATCGTACACGAACACATTTGGGCATGCCAGATATCTGAATGACTCCAACATTGTGTTACGTCACTATTGTAACCTTATCCCTTAAATTTTTTCTAATTGAACATTTTCCAGTTGTATATAGTACTGTCTCAGCTGCTAGCCCTTTCATGACCGCCTTAGAGAAGCTCCGTGTCACTGGCGAACGATTTAATTTTTAAAGGAAGAAATTTAGAAAAAAAAAACGAGTCCGATTGTGATATGGCCTGAAATCGGTACGCACGGTCGTCAGAAGGATTATTATTGAATGATTTCTGGCTATAAATTTATGTGATCACTTAGAGAAAGCTGGTGATATTTCGATTGAAATTCGACGTTTTTCTTCTGTTCTTTTCTAAATAACTTTGCAGAGAGAAACCCTGAAAATTTAAGAGAAAAGATTATGAAAACCGGTCTATGATTGAGATCTATAAACATGATCGAAGACGGACGATGTTCCGGGTTAACGAGTCTTCATATTGTTTAAAAAGTATCTTATAGACACATTATTGATCCATCTTCACAGTGCTTTTTTTCTCCCAGTATTTCTAGCATTCAAATCGTTTAATCGTCTTCCTCTGAACGGCGTAGACGACTGACTGGAGCGAGCCTCCTTGCAATCTAGACGGTATCCAGGCTAAGGCGTTCCATAGGGCGTTGTTGTTGACATCTGGGGAGAGATGGAGAGCTGAGCTCGGCACCACGCGCGCCGCGATGTGCATCACAACCACTCGGCCACGGCGCTCCCAAAAAAAAAGTGTTGTTTTCTCTAAATAGACTACTCCTATAATAAGTATCATGGACATCTTCCATTATCCAACAATTGACATGCGGCTAATTCCGTTTGCGTGGGCGTTAGCTTAGGATTCCAACGGAGAGAACCCATCCATCTAATTGCAATGTCACTTGTGTAACTTCTTAGCAATGATTTATGACCAATCATGAATCTTCTACAGATGAAAAATCATCAATAATGCTGTTTTATTTCCAAAAAAAAGCACCAACAATGCAACATTTCATAACAGTCCAAAGATCACTGAAAGATCTGGAATTATGTAGAGAGAGAGGCGTAGTAATTTCGGGAATCGATTGATTTCTTTTTATTTTCTTTTTTTTTGGCGAAGAAAAAATAGGAGCAATGCGAAGAGTGAGGGGAGATATCATAGCCAACCGATGTGGATCGGCCCTCAAACGATTCTCTGGCTACTGTATCCTCGCGACGTCAATGCTGGCATTTTGCCAATATCGGTTATTTTGTCTGATTATGTACCAGTATTTATTTTTGAATAATATTTTATGTATAGAATCCGATGGAGCTCGAGTTTCACGCTGTGCCCTTTTTCCTGATTACTTGCATGAATTTCGCTTTCTGTGAAGTGCATATTGCACTTTTCATGAAGATGTAGACATTTTTTATCTAATTTTAAGGTTTTGGGGTAATTTTACATTTTTGAGAGGTTTTTTTTTCGTAGATTTGTATTCACTAAATAGTTAAATTCATCGACGTTGACGTTATGAGTGCGGACGGACGACAATTTATCAGCGGATTATCTATGAAACACTCGAATTCGCCACTCTCGTGTGCGGGATTTTTTCCGGTCCGGTCGTTCTCTTTCTCGCTCGCTCTCTTTCTTTCCCTCTCTCTTTCTCTCTCTCTGTCTCTCTGTCTCTTTCAGCGAAGGTCAACGTTTCGTTTCACATAAGAGAGTTGTGTGTCTGGGTGTGTGTGTGTTGCGATCCACATCATCGCCTGACTGACTGACTGACTACTCATTGTTGAACCAGTTCTGTCGATTATGCCCTGCCTCAATACACATTCATGCGGTAACCACCGTCGGCGGCCCAGCGATGGTGGCAATCCGCTTTCCCTGTCGCGCTCGACCCCCCACCAGCCACCCCCCCCCCGATCGGTCGGGGTCGGTGGTCTCTCCGTGAGATCTGTCGGCTGCACCTCTGGTCCGCCCGGGGCCAGCGTCCTATCTCTCCCCCGAGCTCATCTACGTCGTCGTTTTTGGCCCTCTATTCGAACATATTCTGGTCCTTGATCTCAGCCCTCTTCGTCATGGACTAGTCCACTATCTTACTCATAAGCCATACTTTCATTATCTATTTATTCTATTTCACTCGACCCGCCACCATCCCCTCCTCACTCTGCCGACCTCACCACTTTTTGCGTTCTACCGTTTCCTCGTCTTCGCCCTCCACGAAGGTCTTCGAACGTCTCACGTTTTACATCTTGCTTCGGCAGCTGCTGGAAGCTTTGTCTCCTTATGAATGTCTTCGTCGAATGTCGCTTGAGGCGATTGTCTTTGCAATCCTTGGAGGTAGTCGAGTTAAGGCGCATCCTAAAGCGTTCTCTGATCGATTGCAAGAGAGCGTTGGGGAAGGGGATCGAACTAGCGCATCGCTTATCGCCTTACTCAACTGGTACAGCGCATTATTAATCACTGCGCTACCGTGCTTTATATGCCCACGTATACATATATCTTTATATGCATGTCTTTAAATATGTACACGCTGCAGCACATGCATGCATGTGTACGTGTGCATGCATCCGTATATATATACAGACATACATTCGTGTAGAGCCTATGTGGCGCAGTGGTTAGAGGTGCTCTGCGTCACACACCGAGTCCATGGATCGATCTCGAGCTCCTGGCTCAGCGAGCCATCCATCTCTTCGGGGTTGGTAATTGGTGCCGGACTGGTCTCAGGCTTGTCTGGGAGGATAAGCAGCACTGACTCGATATAGCGGGAGGCCACCTCGAGTCTTTGTATAGGCCAGATATGCATTCAGTTTCCTCAAACGAACTTGAATGATTTTATACGTTCGTGTATGCATGTATACACACATGTGCACACACATGCACATGCATATATATGTGTATACATATGCGTGCGTATATGTACGTACACACGTACAAGGACGTATGCACGTAAACGTGTATATCAGTACATATATGAAGTTCGTCTAACCTTTTAATTCTCTTTCGAATTCGAAGTGTGACTTCAGTTGGAGCGATAATATGCAGCCTTAATTGTTGATTATATTTGTTCAGTACAATAGTGGCCGGCGTTTTGACGGTTCTGCGTTTTTTAAAAGCCGGAATGGGCTAAATTGACACCGAATGCCTTCTGTCGTTTCCCCATTCCTCTCTAAATCAGAGGAGAAATCTTGTTTTACAGATGAAAATCAATCTCAGTACTTCTTGATCATTGATCAGATTATTAGGGAGTCGGCCGCGGAGATGACATTTTTGCTTAGTGTCAATTTTGATCTTAGTCTTTATGATTTCAGAGCGAGTTTTTTGGGCATCTGTACATGTCTGATGAGTACCCCTCATCAAGTGATAACAGGTGCACTAAATAAAGGAGAAAATGTCTACGCTACTGGTACGGTCGAAGGAGCGACATTTATAGTGAGTTCTGATCAACACATGTCGGCAATTCGCATTTCTCGGTTTCTTCGTCTTTCTTGAAATCGACTTAATGATGAATTGGCTTTTTTTGAGAAGCAGAAGCGGAACGTTGATAGATCACTCAATTACTATAGTCAATGTCTCGCTTCTGCTCATCAAAAAGAACACTGAATTAGCCTTTTTACATGGATGTTAACCCGTTGCGCATGCGTCATTTGGTCGATTTTCGCAAGTGGCGCTTGACTTTCTAGTTTACTAGGAGTAATTTTCTTTATTTGAGAAAAATTTTAGGTTTTTTGCATTATTCTCACAATCGATTTTTTTCTTTACACGCTCATATACTTTTTGTGTATTCAGAACTCCTATGTGCAAAGAAAACTGGTGTGAAACGTAATATTTTTTTCGCTCTTACAACGCACTTGGAAGATTCCCTCTAGAACGAAATTTAGCTTCGAAGTTTCCGAGATTTCTGCTATTGATTGAGTATTGATATAGTTTAATAAAAAGTCATCCAGAGATTTTAGCCCTGCAAACAAAGCACTTCGAGTGTGAAACATAAGTATGTTTGTGCTGCTACAGCTCAGTAGGAAAAATATCGGAGAAACGAAGTACAGCAATGAGATCGACGAAATTTAAGCTTTCAAATCATTACTAAATTCTGGTAGAATAGAGTGTTTTGCAGCGAAAAACGCCTTTAAACGCTTAGAATTGAAACGGCTCTGAGCGCACGGAAAGGATTAATGAGTGCTAGTAGAGTTCAGTTCTGGTAACTGAGATTTTTGAATGTCACCTTGATTTTAATCGTGGAATTCAGGCATGTGCCGTCGGTACCGATGTTGTAATACTTGGCGCTGATTTTTCCAGAGTTCAGGTAATTACGGGTTTATCGATCGGAGTTTTATTTTCAGGAAGATTTTAATCAATGAGCAGTTCTAGGTAATTCCCGGATGTTCTCATCATACGGAACAACTGGTGACGAGTGTCAGTTGCTGTCATGATTCAGGAAAGGTAGATCATTTCTCACCACCATGGATCATTTTTCACGACGGTAGATCGGTTATGACTACTATAGATCATTTCCCACCACTAAGAGATCATTTCTCACGACGGTATATCTGTTCTCGCTGCTGTCGATCGTTTTCCTTCACTAGAGATCATTTTTCGTTTGGAGTTCTTCCTAAAGATCATTTGAACATCTCGATCAATAGAGGAAAATCCACTGATCCTTTTAGATTGCGGCTACCTATGGCAATATTATTCGGGTATTTGAGCCAACCAGTGCTCTTTTGGACAAGAGTAAATCGGTACGATATCGTGCGTCGTACTGTTATTTTTACAAAATATCTTTTCCTTGAGCCTTTGTACTCTGTTTAGCTTCTAAATTACCAATGGATCGCGTCGCAATGTTTTACTGTAAAGGAGCAAGTGAACACCGTTCTATGGAATATGGATGGTGAGGAGGTTTTTTGAGCTTCTAGATCCCACTAAACACTGATTTGCTGGATCAGTTTTTTTCTTTCAGGATTACGGATGACTGTCGTAATCGGAGACGAATTATTTCTCTATCAACATCGTAGTCTTACGAGCATATCTCGGCCTGGTTCCACGGCACCAGTCATGTTCAGCATAGCCGAAGATGTCCGTAACTGCCTTTTTTTTTTCTCTCTCTCTTATCCTCTTTCTTCCTTTATTTCCTTCATTTTTTCTTTCTTTCATTCTCTCTTTCTCAAATGCTCCTGTATGTTAACTATTACGTTTAGGACCAGCCTCAAGATGCTTGTAGTTGGGATATTGTCTGGTCAGTGAAGTTGGCACAAAGACCAAAGTACATCAAATTCTCTCCTGATGGCATGTTTCTTGCGGTATCCGGTGAAAATGACTATTTAGTGAAGCTATTCTATCAGGAATCTAGTGGTCAGTTCGACTATATCGTTGTCCGCTTTTTTCCCCTTTTCCGATTTGCTACTTGAATGTTAGACGGCGACAAATTTTCTTAGTCGATCTCATTCGCTGGACAGGAGCATTTAATGGGAGTGTTAGTAATCATTACAAAGCTCAAATCTCTAGCTACAACTCTACATTGACGGTTTTGCCAAACACTTTTTTATAACGCGTAGCATCCAGATTAAAAGATTGTTTCTCACTCGCCTTTTCGCCTTTGGCGTTCAATTTTACCACGAGTATAAGTCGTTGGAAGAATTGAAGACATATCACCGTGTAGAGAACTTTCCGTAGGTTCAGAATATCATGCCTATCTATCTTTAGTTTTTGTCGATGCGATGAAAAAATCTTCAGTAGAATATTAACAGTTGCCTCGGTCTAACGCAGTGTGGTAGATCATTATGGAGCAACGCGGTAGATGAGGCGATTACCTTACTAACAAGTCGTCTGTGGCTGCCCTTCACATTTTGCTCAGCTATGAACTTTTTTGGCGAGGTTTTTTACCGGCCAACACTCGGTGCGGAGGGATTGATCGCATTTGAAATAATGTTATTCAATTGAGTATTTTTTCACCACATAGGCAGAAACTTCAGATAAAAACGTAGATTGTGATAGTACGGAAAGCTCTTTTCAAGCTGATATGCTTCTCGTGCTTCCAGCGATTTATACGCGTGATAAAAATGGAGGCGAAAGGTGTGTGTGAAGCAAAATGTTTCTAAATGTTGCAGTGTTATATTAGAGTGTTTTGAAAAATCGCCAATGTAGAGTTGTAGCCAGAGATTTAAGTTTTTTTCTAATGATTAGTAACACACCTATGAAAAATTGCTGTGCAGCGATTGAAATCGGCTTAAGAATTTCTTGCCGCCTATCATGTAAGTAGCTCCCATTTCTAAAGTGTTTTTGTGTTGCCTATATTATCATGTGATCTCCACTAGTCATATAGATATCTTTTTTTCGATTTTTTAAGACGAAACACGTGATCAGCTGACCTTTGGCTACGTAACTCTGTATCACCCAGCTCCTGTCCGTGGTTTAGAATGGCGGCGAACAGGACGATATATGCCAAGGTTAGTGGAGAAGGGAATTGAAATAATGTTGTCACTGAAGTGATTCTTCACTGATTCATCGACTCTTATCGACTATAGGAAGTGTATACAAGCTGTATTGATGACCTGGTGTGTTGACAATACTTCTCGTATCTGGAAAGAAACCCCACCTCCAGAGCTTGCGATGATTGACTTGAATGGCGATGGTGGTACGTTAGTAAAAGTTGTTTTGCAATGAACGCTGTGTTTCTTTCTTCTTCTCCGGTTTTATACTGAATTGAATCTTTGAGGTGAACCATCATGGGAGAAGAGTAGGCCCCGGAAAATTTTCGGAAAACATTTTTCGAGTGAAGAAGACAAGGAACAAGATTGTCAATAAGCTCAAAGGAATTGTGTACGTCTTTCAACTTATCGGATATTATTCTTTTCTTTCGTTCTTATTTTTCAAAATTTTGAAGAAGAGGCGTTCAGTTAGAAATGATGAAATTTGAAGACCTGAGAAGCGACGTCGTGGTGAGGAGCTACCACATGCCCTCGGTCTCCGAGCTCAAATAGGAAAGAGTTCGTCGTTCAGTGACTTACAAGCTGTTCACCATTCCTATACTAATGTTCAGTTTCACTTAGCCGCCACAATCAATGCGGAAACTGGTGAGCCGATCCGTCTCTTTTTTTTTGTTTGTTTTCTCATTAATATTGTAACTTATCATTAGATTTTCGTAGTTGATTAGTATTTCACAGGAATCTTTCCATTTTAGCACTTTATGGCAGAGATGTAATGTTATATATCTACGTGCATATATTTGAATATTGTGTATGTATATGTATGTATCTACGTATATATATATATATATATATATATATATACACGTATATGTACGCATATTCATGTATATGCATATGTATATGCATACATATATATGTATATATGTACACATATACATCTGTATATCCCTTTGCAAACGATGAGGGTCATTGTGACTCTCAGGTGGGCGCACCGTTCGGGCGGTTACGAAGATTGGTGCTTGCTCCAATACAATTTTGGGTTGAATATGTTCTCAGAGGAAAATTATCATTGAGAAGCAATAAAATATCACTGATGAGACTCCAGTATGAGTGATTTTAGCAGGATTAACGCTAATGCTTTCCAAAATTTTACCTTTTCCAAACAAAGAACCACATTCTGGCGAAGAAGAAGTATATTTTCAGCTGTTATCGAACAATTTATCCTAGTAAGCTCTAATAACAGATAAATTCCAATCCAACTTTTCTAATTTATAGCGGGATTTTTTGGTATCACATGTTAGATTTCGATTCTTGCAAGCTTTTTTTTATGCTAAAAAACCTAAATTATCATTGATCGAGCTTTTGTAAACGTATGTCTTACCGAGAAGTCCTTTCCAAAAATCAAGTACACCGTAGAAATTGCTAAGATGCACCAGATCTAATGTTTATTAATGACTAATGAAAAACTTTCATCGAGAGAAATAAGTTTGAATGTGAAACAAATTTTTCGACTGTTACAATAAAGGAAAGAGACCATTAAAGAACTAAAATGCGTGGTTCAAATTCATTTGATTTTAGTTTCAAATGACTACCAAAACGTTTTCCAAAAGTAAAAAAATACGTTTTTACCAAAGGGCTCAAACAAGGTGGAGATAACGGGACAGAACCACCAAATCCCAACTCTTCTTCACATACCATAGCTATGAATAATGAATTTGAACGAAATTACACATTGATTAAAGAATTGGGAGTCTGAACTGCACTAATAATCAAAAAAATATTGGGAATTATCGATGAAGTGGGATCGCATGCAATAAGGAGCACTATTTTTGATGATTATTTATTTTCTCTTACTTCAGCCACTATGATTTTTATGCAGTTTATACAATAAAGCGTATGAAAACTGGAAGAAATAGGAGATAAATTTGACTCAGGTCTGTATAAGTATAAATAAAATATCGTAGAAATGTTCAATGAAGCTTCTAAATATAGCGTTTTTATGGATACTTTGTTTATCCCTTTGAAAGCGTGGATCATGAATTGAGCAATTAAGTTATTTCTAGTGAAAATTAACCGTATTCAAGTGTGTTCTATCATATTTGATCATTTGTTGACACAGAAATCCCATTTCGTGGCGGGAGAAGTCTATAATCATTCGAAAGCTGAGACTTTAGGCTACACCCCCACGTCGTCGGTTGTCGAAAATGCCTTTTCTTTACGTTGCTACAAGAGGAGATTTCTTGCGTTGCAGACGTGCATATTTCTCGCCGGACAAGCTTTCTTTGGTTTATTAGTAATCATTCGATAGCGTAACCGTCTCTCATTTCAACGGTGTTTTCAGTATATAAGCATAGCGTTGAACTGAGAAACGATTACGCTATTGAATGATTATTAAAAGTCCAAAGAAAGAGCTCTGTTCTGCGAAAAATATGAACGTCTGAGACACAGTTTTGTGTGGATTTCATAGCGTTATAAAAGTGTGCTTTGAAAAAAACGGCCATGTGGAGCTCTAGCCAGGAATCTAAGCTTTTGAATGATTATTAACACTACTATGAAAGCTTCTTCCCCAGCTGATGAGGACAGTTTTTCATTTGTTTCCTTATATTCAGGAAGAACCAAGTAATTAAATTGCATGGTTATGGTATCGTTCAGTTGCGTGTTCCTTTGCGAACATCTTGGGATACACCTTGCCTATACTTGTTTTGATGTGGAGCTGTTTTGGGAACAAATTCGCTTACTATTCATGCACGAATGGCGCGTATGAGAGAATGACAATGAAACGGCGTGCAAGATTAATGGAGCTTAGGGTGGTGATACGGTTGCAGAAAGGACGGCTAAGAAATGCTTCGCGAAGTTCAAAATTGGAAAGAACAGTCTGGAGAACAGTCTCCCTCGGGCCGTCGACAGGAATCTCCGTCAGTCTTGCGCGCCGGCTCAATAGCATTTTCCTCTTCGCGCCATTTGTGAATGATTAGCAAGCGAATTTGTTTCCAAGATAGCTTTACTTTAAAGCAAATACAGGCAGTTTGTACACAATAATGTTCTCCGGAAATCACGCATTGATTAATGCCATGATGATGCAATTTTTATTATTGTTAATAAACTTGATGTTTATTACTTTACTGCCATAACTTGTGGAACGAACTTATTTTACATGTGCATATCTATGTTTGTGAATATATACGTATAAATGTACATGTAGACACATATACCCAGTGATGCTGATTGATATGTAAAACGCTGATATCTCGTAAGGGAGTTGAACTCGCGTCTCACCCTTTCGCAAGGACGCGCGTGCTAACCAATGCACTATCGGGGCTTCTCTTCTGATATCACTCTTTCTGCGGTAATACAAAGCGTTTACATTATCGGCAGACCAATGAGTTCTAAGCATATACCACCATGTAACCCTGTTAAGCTGACAGTTATCGAAGCTACTGAAATTCCCTTCATTTTAACGCTTTATAGCGATATTCAGAGCTGAAAGGATGAACTTTTCGAAGTCGATCGATCCTTAATGGATGCATGATTCATTTGACTCCAATCGCAGCATAGTCTGAGATGATTCAATGCATATGTCACCTTTTCAGTGACTCGTAGTGCCCTATAAATTTATCAAGTCAGTACTGCTATCCTCGCAGACAAGTTTGATACCAGTTTCTCATCCTCGAACGGATGGGAAAACTTGATGAGCCTTAGGCGTGGAGCCGAAGCATCGACTTCCTGTGTCTCTTTAGACACCTCTAACTACTGCGCCATAGCGATGTTATGATGCATCAATTATATGTCTAATAATGTTTGGTAGTCTTCAGTACCTCTGTTTTGCAGACTGTATGCTCGTCCCTTCGATGGAAAACGGTGGTGTACTTCAGAAGCCACTATGTGTACATTGGCTAAATAACAAAGAACTAGTGTTCAGTATTGGTGCGGAAAAGCTGCTTGCCGAAGCTCTTCTCTCAGAAAGTGATCTTCATCGTCGTTTGTTTGAGAACCTTTTGAGGTGTGGGTCTCTCGAAAAACGCAAATTTTTCCTGATTCAGGATCGGCGACCATAAGCCCGTGTGAGGTGGAAAATGAAAGTCCGCCCTCGACGAATGGTCACAGTGAAAAAATGGTGGAATCGCCAAACAATACATTTGGCAGTGCATGTTCTGTACGTACCGTTTGCTTATCCGCCTATTATTTATTTTTCTTGTAACATCTGCATTAGCGCTTGTATGAATCAATCCTGTCAATCATCGTCTCGCTGGAGCGGAAACCCTCCTGCTTTTGATCATCCAATCGTCCTTGTTACTGATCAACCCCTTTCCCTCCCCCTTTCCCCATGCTCACTTTATCCTTTCGAGATCATGGATCCACTACCTCTGCATCTTTGACTGACAACTCTGGGTGGTCTGCTCTATTTCCTTTGCATCTTAAGACCCCAGCGTGCTGCGTCCACGCTGGGGGATGAGGATGCAGAGGAGGTGGAGCAAGTCTTTAGAGTTGCCAGTTGGAGATGCAGAGGCCGTGGGTCCACGGTCGGGAAAGGGCCAAAAGTACACAAAGAAGTTCCTTTGCTTTTTAATTAGAGATAAATAGTAAAGCTTTTGGTATTGATCAATTGCATGGGGATGCACCATGCATCATTCCTTTTTATCTGACATCGCTTGAGATGACTGAACGGATATCTGATCTTCATAGTAACTCGCGGCACTTTACCGGTGTATTGAGTCAGTACTGCTATCTTTCGGGAAACTCAGATATCAGTTCACCTTCGAGAGAAGTCTGATACCAATTAACCAACGCCGAAAGGATAGAAGGCTTGGTGAGCCTCGAACGCAGGATCGAACCATCAGTTGATCGACCGCATGTGTAGTGTAGCACGTTCAACCTCTGGGCCAAACACGTTCTCCTTCCTCTTATCTGTTCTATCACTTTTTATCCATAAAGTAATACCAACCGTCGCGTAGCCGACGGTTGCACCCACTTATCATCACTTTCTGTACCTGTTAATGATCAGATCTACCCTGCTCATTAGTGGGAGACACACGAAAAAGGTTTTAGTTCTCTTATTTTTTCGCACTTTTCTTTGCTTTTAGCATTTATCCTCTACTTCCAAATGAGTTAGGTAGATCAACGCATGATACAGTCAGGATTCTTAAGTGATTAGGCATTAACCCTTTCGTGACCATGAACCCATGGCCTCTGCATCTCTGACCGGCAACACTGCACCGCTGGTCCACCTACTCTGCATCTGTAGCCCCCAGTGTGTAGTCATTAGACGCAGAAGCGTGCCATTGTTAAACGCAGCAGCGAGCCATTGTTAGATGCAGCAGCGTGCCATTGTTAGACGCAGCTCGTTGGGGGATAGAGATGCTAAGAAGGTGGAGCAGGCCGTTCAGAGTTGCTAGTCAGCGATGCGGAAGCTGTGGGTCCACGGTCCCGAAAGGTTTAGTTCCTGGTTGCTATGCTCTGAAATGATCATTTTGTGTTTTTTTTTAAGGAATCACTGTCTTCGAAAGACGTGCTTGACGTAAAGTTAGAGATCTTGCTAAGGCAATGGAGCAGATCTAGTGATGTGCTATTCACGATTCACCCTGTCGATGGCAGCCTTCTGATATGGTGAGAGCTCAATATTCATACCACTCTGTTTCCTGTTTGAAGATTTTTGCTTAGGACCGTTGAGTGGCTGGACGATCTACACCGTCAGCCGGTGATTTCGTTCACATCACGATTTCCTTGTTAGTTCATTCTTCCATAAAAATTGCTTCATCAAAAATATACGTGTGGATCTGGTTGTTTTAGCGGCTTTTCCAATAACTGACGCATCATCTCTCCATCCGACTCTCAACACCTTTAATCCGCATGAACCCATCTACATTGACGTGCTTCGACGGGATGAAGGGAAGGATCCAGGTACTCTTCGTTATTCCATATTTCCTCTTGTTTTTCTTCGTCATTCCATATTTCCTCTTGTTTTTTACTTGACATGTACTTTTGCTTTTCATCATTTCAATAAGCGTAAAGACCGCATGTAGCGCAGTGGTTAGAGGTCCTCAGCGATACACACGTGGTCGATAAGTCGATAGTCGATGGTGCTGCCTCGCCCGAGGTTCATCAAGCCTGCCATCCTGCCGGGCTCGATGGACAGGTACCAGACTTGTCTGGGAGTATAGAAGCACTGACTTGATATGTCAGTAGAACTGCAAGTGATTATAAAGGCCGGATTTGCATCCAGTCACCTCTAGCGATGCTCGATGAGGTCGAATGTATGGCCTAGCTTTCAGGATTAATCCGCGCCGGAGACTGTATCCTTTAATCTATATGTAGTTGTGTTTCCAGAATACACTCTGGGCGATAGGTTGTTGGAAAGGCGAATCTCGAATACGATACACGTGTTGACGAATCATGAAAACGGATCGTTGAACTTGTGGCATATGGCTATTGATGACAATAGTAACTTCTCAACAATTCTCAGTATCACCCATATGTCACGGATGTGTGGTCATCGCTTCCAGATCAGCCAGGTATGTGTGTATGATTTCTTAGCGCTTCAAAAGGGTTAGGTCTTTAAGTACCACGTGCACCATACACGGGATACAGGCGCGCCTTGCCTCGGCTTACTACGGCTCATTGTAATAGGAGAACGCCTCAAAACAAAATTGAGAGTTGTTCGGGTAAACTGATTCGATTATTATCGTTCTTATTTATTTGCTAGGTCGTTTCATAAGTTTCAACCATAGAAGCAAATACAAAATTTTTTAATTAGATGTAGTTGAAATTGCATGGTTTTTGTATTTTCAATTAGGCATTTTCTTGCGAACATTTTGGGGTTCTTATGTGTTGAAGGGCGACAAAATTTCAAGCTGTTCTCATTCACTGCAGAGGAACTTTTTATAGGAGAGTTAGTAATCATTGGAAAGCTTAAGTCTCTGGTTACAACCTTACGTTGCGGTTTTTCAAAACACCCTGTTATAAAACTGTAGCATCCACAATAAAATTTTGTTTCTCACTCACCTTTCGCCTTTATTTTTATCACATGTATGACATGCTGAAAGCACGAAGCATATCAGCCTGCAGAGAATTTTCAGTACTATCAGAATCTTCGTTTTTATTTGAAATTTATCCCGGGGGGGGGGGGGTGAAAAGAATTTGCAATTGAATAACAATATTCCAAAAATTAATGATTACTTCACCCCTGCAGAAACGAAATTCCATTCTGAATGCTTCATTGTTATAAAAGGATGTTTTGAAAAATTGCTAAGGTCGAGTTGTAGCTGGAGATCTAAGCTTTCTTATGATTACTAATACTCCTGTGAAAACTTCTCGTCCAGCGAATGAGATTGGCTCAACCCCCTAACAAATAAGTACCCATTTTGTTATATAACTTACCTGAACTTGCTTCAAGGTGGGGCTGTCGTGAGGAACAAATTCGCTTGCTACTCGTGCACGAAAGGCGCGTATGGGAAAGTGCTAGTGAAGCGGTGCTCAAGCTAAATGGAACCTCCTGTGGACGGTCCGAGGGCAACTGACTCCAGACTGTTTTCTACAGCTCTGAAGTTTGCGAACCTTTACCTAGATGTCCTTGCTGCAACCTTATCATCTCCCTAAGCTCCGTTAAATTTACGCTGCTACAGCATTCTCCCCTACGCGCCTTCTTGCATGATCAGCAAGCGAATTTGTTCTTAGAACAGCTCTGTCTTTCTGCAAATGTAGGCAGCTTGTGTACTAAAATGTTCACCAGTAATTGCGCAATTCAACGATACCAAAATCATGCAGTTTTGATCACTTCTGGTTGGTAAATTTGAAGTTTTTTGGTCTAGTGCCAAAACTTTCGGAATGACCCAATATTTGGTTATTCTTATAACATATACGATGAACGGCTTTATAGTACTCTGCGAAGTAATCATATTATTGGCGTATACAATTTGTATCACCTTTTACAGGAACATACCTAAAAACTTCGTAAAAAGGATTTACAATGTACAATTGCATCGTAGAAAATAAATTTCCGTTAGGTTGGATTATCATTTTTGGCCAGGACATGATTGTTTTGTTGTTCAGTAGAAAGCAATGGCGTCAAGCTTTTATCGGTGTCCTTATGAAGTCTCTTCAGTCATACTTCATCCTTCACTGATCTCAAGGCCGCTTTAGAAGCGATAAAAGTCTTAATTTCATCACAAATTACAACATTATGATCATAACGCGCCCCCGATTGCAACGGACCGCGCCGCGTGTCAGGCAAAAAAATCAGCGTTGTGCCGTAAAGGTTAAGACTTGTGACGCTTTTCTAAATATACATCTTATCATTGCCAATTGTAAACTGCATCTATTCGTTAAAGAATTTGAGCGTTCTTGATTTTTTTTTTGTTACAATTTTTTTCAATCTAGGTTGTTGCCCATCCTGTATTACCACTTCTTCTCACGACGTCGCAATTTCGGACTGGTGAAATGATTGAGAACATTGTAAGAGAACCGTAATTGCTTTCCTTTTGTTGTTTTTTTTCTTTTGCAATTCTATTATGTTGGTTTAAAAGTTTTCAATATAGCTATAAACAGGAAAATCGTGCCCTATCTGAGGTGGTTTTGTGGAAAATCGCTCCAGTTGGTCCGCTGTGTAAGAGTGGTGGTGTAAAAGAGCTTGCGCGTGTCGCTAGCCCTTCACGTTCTGGATTTGAATGTCTTGGATGGATTCCCGTCATTCTTCCGAGGTTGGTTTACTGGTTACACCTCCATATTGAGGTCGTCAATAGTACACTTATACTTATTTTTTTTCCCTTTTGCCATCAGTATATGCTCTTATTCATGGCTTGTAGATCCTTACCATTCCACAAAAGAAATTTTTCCGGTGTAGAGCTTGGAAGGGGCTGTTCTAACTATTTGATTTCAGCTGCACTCTAGGAACTGTATGTAATTCTCCATCGTCGTGTTTCATTGCAAGTGATGGTCGGAATCTTATCATCTACCAGGTAACTGCCATTCTTGGCTGTTTCGCAATTCTCAATGTTTTCCTTCTTCTGCACACCTTCGCCATTGTTCAGGCTGTTGTTGATGCTAGCGATTTGCTAGCTGAGATCTACAATTCCACAAGGCAAGAAGACGACACTTCTGACGAGTAGGTCTTTTTCAACTGCGTCTTGTTCTTGTTTTTTGGTTAATTATCCACTGAAATTTGGTAGGTCTGCCTCTCCATCGCACCGAAAACATCCCAATGTTGGCCTTCTTAAACAGTTTAATGTCGTCTCAACTCAATCAACCGCCAAACCAGGATGTGTACTTGAAGTGGGACAGATTCCAGACGCTGTTCAGGTGCGAAAGAAATAGTTGGATCTACTCGATTCTTCCAGAAGAATTTGCTGCTCTCATTATTTTAGCCCGATTCTGAACTTCTTCTCTTACACATATTTCCTGAGAGGCTCGTGATCAACGACGCTGAAACTATTCTTGACGATAATCAAGCGCGTATTGGTAGCGTCGTCGATCGTAGTAAAGCAGCTGTTTTCAACGACCGTTACTTTGTTGTAATTGTAGAGCGTGGAAGCGACTATGAAAGGTTAGATTTTGGTCAAAATTATCCTTTATTCTTGACTATTATGCACCTTTTACTGCTTGCAAACGAGAATCTTATAAAATCCTTTTTAGTTTCATCATGTACTCGCTTGTCATATCTTCACGAAAACCTCAAATAGTCGCCCATTTTGGTTAGTTCTTCTTTGATATAGACTTGTTGTAGCTTGCTTGACGTCGTCAAATATCTTAACATTTAGAACATTTATTAACCCTTTACGGGTGACAGTTGATCGATTTCTCAAGCGACACGCGATTTTTGCTATTATATGCGGATTTTCTTCTAGTTGTAAAAGCGAAACTTTTTTGTATTATTTTGGTACTCCATAATTTTCTCTACACGCTCATAACTTCTTGTGCAGATTACTCGTATGTGCGAAGAAAACTCCTAGTTCGAAACGTAGTCGTCTTTTTGCTCTTACAGCGCACTAAAAAGAGCTTTTCATAAACCAAGCCCAGTGATGGATTTCGACGAGATTCAGTCCTTTCGGGACCGTGGACCCAACCCCTCGCATCCCTAATCCCTAGTGTGGGAACGCATCCCATGTATTATTGTACTGTTTTATTTGTATTATTGTTGTTATCAAATTGTCATGTTACATGTAATGCATTATGTTGTTGTAAGTGGGAAAATAACAATGATACAACTGAAGAATACGATATTATATTCAGTGCGTTCGCACGCTGAGGGTTAGAGATCTGGAGGATATGGGTCTTCTGTCCCGAAGGGGCTAAGCCTTTGAACGGCTTCTGAAATCCTGTTGGTAAATCTCTGTTCATCAAAAATGATCTTGAAGGGGATTATTCATCGAAAACGATGCAAACTGTTCACAAAGGGTTAATAAATTTGTTCGTGAAATAACCAGAGTTTTTTTGCGTTTTCATGAAGCTCTCCTTTTTGCGTATGATGGAAAAGCCTGCCAAATTTTTGCCACGTTTTTTTTTCCTTTTCTATCAACCTACATGGTTTTGACACTCTAGATTCCGACGTTTTACCTGACGAAGAGGATCTCTTAAGATCATCGAACGCGGCGATTCCAGCTGTAGCGAAGTTGTTTTTCACCAATGAGAAAGTTTGCCACCAAAGAGTTCCTCTTCCTGACGGTGTCCATGTTTGTTTGTTTGTTTGTTTTTTACTTTCTTGCCCAGCTATTAGCGAGGTAAAACTTTATCCCTGGAGGTTCTCATCAACCTTCTATATTTCAGGTTATGTCAGCCTCTCCTGCAGCTGGTCATTTGCCATCTTCTTCTCTTTATCCTGCTTGTCAAGCGCCTTATGTAATGCTCACAAGTTGTGATGGTACGATTCATCTTTTCATCTTTGAATATCTGTCCACTATACTTAATTTCGTTTCATGCTGCATCGTTTTGTTAATTGGTGCCGATTTATGACTACAAATCTAAATTCACATAAGAGTTTGTGTGGCATAGTAGCTCGAGGTGCTATGCGACACACACGTAGTCGCTGGTTCAGTTCGGTCAAGCTCACCAAACCCCCATTCTTCCGGGGAAGTGAATTGCTGCCGAACTTGTCTGAGAGGATAGCAGCACCGATTCGGTACATCGGTACACGACCCGAGATATTGTAGAGGCTAGGCAGTCATTCAATCACCTCTAACGATGCTGGGTAATGAGTAATGCTTGGCGCATCTCTCAAGAATTGTCCTCTACGTTCTAAGCTTTATACTCTATTCATCATTTTAGTTATACGTGCTTTAACCCTTAAGGGAGTGTGGGGCCACGGCCTCTGCGTCTCTAGCCTTCAACGTACTGCGTCCAACAATGGCGTTTACCTTCAACGTGTTCCGTCCAAGCTCCAGCGTGCTGCATCTCACAAAAGCAGACACCATTAGACGCCATTGTTAAAGGCAGCACGTTGAAGGTTGACGCAATTGTTAGACGCAATACGTTGAATTCACAGTCGCGTAAGGGTTAGCTACAGGGAGTCTCTTAGTCAAAGGTTGTTGGCTGTTGGAATAGAGATTCTTGGTCCAAACCAGTAGTGAACCTCTTTCTACCGTCACTTTAGAAATTCAGCGTTCTAGAGGGCGACTCTCCTGAGGTCTTTTCCAGCTGTGACTTTGTTGCGAATGATTTTTTTTGGCCGCCTGATTGCCTGAAAAGATGTCTTAGATCTACGAGTTGTATGCTAGGTGCCTCTGATTAGCACAGGTTTCATTCCAGTATTCCCCCGTTTCCGAAGCCTTTCTTTGTCGATCGTTGTCTGCTTCATTGCCTTTCAGTGGAAGATTTATTTTCTAAAGACATTTTGAACGTAAAGATCAAGCTATGCCTTTTTAGACTGCTGTGACTTTTTAGAGAATTCTCCCGTTTTCCTGAAAGTTATCTTCTATTAATGATGAGTTTTTTTTTCGAATAAATTCAAGCAAGTCATAGCACAAGTCATAGCAGACGACTCCACTTTTCATCCACTTAGCACTCGGCATATCCGTTTCAGAACCATCATCTTTTGAAGTTGGGGAGTGTTTCGGTGTTTCACATCTTCATTTCCCGTCACTTAGAGGGTTGTAAAATTGTTGAACCGTTAATTACATTTCGTACGGATGGATGCTTTTGACGAGCGACGGTTCGATCCCGCGCTCAGGGCTCCCCAAGCCTTTCATCCTTCCGTGGTTGTTGGAATGGTACCACCAGATTTGTGTCAGAATATAGCAATACTGACTTATTTTATCGGTTGCTCACCTCAGGGCACTATAAAGTCCAAATATGTGCGTTCAGTCAGCTCTGAGAAGGTGTGGTGTGAATTTATGGCATATCTTTCAGGGATTGATCAACGTCCGCAGATTTATCCATCTTTCCATCCGGAAACGAGCCCCTTTTTCAGTCCAGAATAGGCTCGGCTAGCAGGATAGCTGTTTGTATGTTTTTTAGTGCATCCATCGGGCAGTTATCAGGCTTTCTCCTTCATTTTTCAACCATCTTAGGGTGTTTTAAATTGGATGCTTCAGTCATGTAGGCCTACTTCCAGAGACTTTAAGACGTTGGGTAAAAATGGATCAGATGGCGACCTCAAGTGGTCATTATTGTTTTCAATGGGTCTTTGTCGTCGACTGGCTCATCATCACTATGATTCTCATGTCATTGCTACTAACCATTACGGGACCGTAAACCTACGGCCTCTACGTCTCTGGCCTTCGACGTGTTGCTGCGTATAATAGTGCCGTCCAATGACGTTTGCCATCACTATACGCAGCACGTTGAACGTCAGAGACGCAGAGGCCGTGGGTCCATGGTCCCGTAAGGATTAAGGTTGTGGATGAAAACCAACGTTGCGCAATTCGCTACGATCGTTGTCTGGAAAGGAATTACAGCATCGATAGGGAGTATTTTCTACTCGGCTCTAAATCTAAACTTGAGATAATAGAAGATCTTCTTCTTCTTCCTCGCCTTTCCGTTCTAATTCTATAAGACCAAGATTGGCGACCAGTTTATATAAGAGATCTATGAGATTTTGAAATCGTGTTGGCCAGCCTTTCCATGGAGATTTCGTCTGTGGGTAAGATGGTGATGGGAGAGACCTCCGTACCTGTGTAGATCATAGACACAAGCATAAGGATAAAGAATAAGATTTTTGGTCTTGATCAATCCCTGCAGGATGCGCCATGCATTCGACTTTATTAGTGGCATCCTTGAAGGCGATTGAGTGCATATTTGGCCATTAGAATAATGTCCCGCGGTAACCCAGTGTTGTACCAAGTCAGTGCTGCGATTCTTCTAATCAGGCTTGGTAATTTTTGGGTGTGGGTTCGAACCATCGGTCATCAATTGATCGACAAAATGTGCGTCACAAACACATTTATTCACGCCACGCACGCTTGAAGGTACATCTGAATTATTTTCTCAAACGAAGCATAGATGTTTGTATGGACGAAAATAAATATCAGTATGCGGCTAACCTGTTTTCTAATCGTACTGTTCAAGAAATGTAAGGCTGGTCTTCTGGTGCTTTAGGGTTCGTTGTGATCGAGTGTTTTGAAATGTTTATTTATTTGATCATTTCAGACGATGTTGTGCGTTTCTGGCGATGCTTGAATGCTGAAAGAGACTCTGATTATAAATATGAATGGAGAGAATGGAATATGATCAGTGATAATCGTCGTAGTGAGCTGGAATTGGAGGGTGAGTGCCATGGTGATGTTAATCAGTTTAATTTTTGCTACGAATTCTCCTATAGGAGCAGTTCTTTCCGTCTCGGCTGCTCATAGTGGTCGGATAGCTTGTGCGTACGATCCAAAAGCAGGACAAAGAATGACACAGAACGTAATCGATGTGAGTTTGACAAATGAATTTTGGAAAACAACTAGTCCATGATTACGAGAGTTTGCATTTCCAAATTATTCTAAGGTCGAGATAGGAGTCTTTGAATGCGAGTCGTCAGGCGGCGTTGAGTGGATGCGTGAAGACACTTTCGACCTGAAAAATATCCAATTTCCGGACATTACGTTAGTTATTTGAGTATTCTCTCTCGTATTTGTTTTATCGGTACTTTTCCGTTTGGTAGCGAGAGACGAAAAACCGATCCCTTTAGCTGGACAAGAACTTCTGATAAGAGTGTTAGTAATCATTCGAAAGCTTAGATTGCTGACTAGTGTCATATATGGCCGTTCTTTAAAAAAAATGCTCTATAACGCTTTAGCAAAAAAAAAACATTTGCGTTTTACACGCGCATATTTCTCGCAGCACAGAGCTCTTCCTTCAGACTGTTAGTAGTCATTCGATAGCGTAAGATTCAGCGATTCCAACGCTTTTGATGCTATGCTTGTTTTCTGGAAGGACCGTGTCTTCGCAAAGCAGCAAGAGAAAAGATTGTTTCACATACGCGGGTATTTGTTTCTTGGCCAATCTCCGGGCTGGGGGCAGCGTGTGGGGGATACCGCGGTTTCAATACGGCTATCGATCGATGTCGCTTTGGCGTATCACATATGAAGTGCAACTTATGTTATTCAATTAGGATTTGTTCCTCTGTTTCGTAGGAAACGCCAGGTTAAGCATGAGATTTCGGTACTACAAGATTTCTTCTGATTACTCATATGCTTTTCGTGCTCCCAGCGAAGTAATAGTAAAATTGCGCGCCGATGTGAACATAATTTTAATCTGAACTTCATAGCGTTACATAAGGGTGTTCTTGAAAATGGCCACGTAGTGCATAAGCAAGAAATTCAAACTTCCGAACGATCACTTACACTCTCATGAAGAGTTCTTATCCAGCGAAAAGGATTGCTTTTTCATCCCCTGCTACGAAACGGAGAGGACCATTTAATTGTCAAAGCGCGGCATTTCAGTACTTTCCTTTCGCTGCATATAGTCTTTGCTATTGAAGTCTCACAAGACAAAAGCTAACACTTGTGAAACGAATTGAGCCTAGAATTGTTTTACCTAAGTGTTATTTGATCACTTCTAAAAAAGTCATAGAAGTTTCTGTTTACAGCTCTGTTCTTCGTCTAAATTCTCCTCTTCAAAACTCCACAGCTGATCTCTCAACGTCACCGCGTTCAGAATCATTACCGTTTCGTCTACGTTCAAGTTTCCACGGTATCGGTTTATCTAACTAATGATTGTTACAGTTGGACGCGTTCGGAGCTGTGGCTAGAGGTGTTTTGCGAGCGACCCACACATTGTCGATGGTTTGATACCATGCTTATGGTTTAGCAAATCCCTTATCACTCTGGATTAAGTGCATTGATAACAAATTTATTTGGGTGGGTAGCAGCATGATAGACCGGTGGGGCAAAGCGAGTTATCGTGAAGGACCAATGTGCATTCAGTCACCTCAAGCGATGCTTGATGAGGTCGGCATCCCTCAGGAATCGATAACATTAGGAGTTTATTTATTTGTTAGTTCTTTCTGTTCCTATCTTCTTAATGTAAAGAAAAAAGATGTTGATCAATTGCTAACGGAGGATGCACCTTGCGTGTATTCGACTTCATTTAGTATCGTTTTGAGGTGATTGGATGCCCTTACCTTTACAGAGGCACTGGAGGCCTACCGATGTAAGGTCAGTGTTGCTATTTTCCTAAACAAGTATGGTACTAATTCATCGACAACGCAGAGATGGGGCTTGGTAAATCTGGGTGCGGTTGCGAACCGTTAATTCTGTGTATGTCGGAAGGCAACCGTTGATTACTGCTTCACGCTTGCCTATTATATGTTACAGTCGGATATTTACGTCGATTTCGACCTTGCTGTTTTTGGGAAAACTTATTCTGCATTAAAACATAGTTACAATTTTCCAGATTCGCTTCAATTTCTTAATTTGAGCAGTCCCTTACTCACAAATAACTTGCTGGTTAGAACTAACAACTTTTTGAGTATTTTGCTGCATGAGGAATATCTCTTCCTTAATTTAAAAATAGGCCCGAAATTGTGCCTTCTCGCAAATAAATTCCAACACACTCACCCGTCTTCGCAATTTACTGTGCGGATCTTAACACTTATTGCATTTGATTGGTGTTTTCTCACATTTATCATCCACAAAGGTATCTGGTTAACCCTTGAGGGGCGACAGTTGATCGATCGAACAGCGCAAATCGTAGCATGTGCGCGAATTTCTTTCAAATTAGGGTCTTTTCTTTTTTTGGAAAGAGAAGTCGGAGGTTTTCTGTGCTACTCTGACACTCCATGATTTTCTCTACGTAGTATTATGTTTTCCGTCCATATATAACTTTTCTGTACGATGAGAACTTTGAGTGCGAACGTGATTTTCTTCTCGCTCTATAGTGTTTTATGATAACCTGTCGAAAAGCCAATTACAGCGTCGAAATCCACGAGATTTTGGCTATCGAATGAGTAGTAAGAGCTTGGCGAAGAGCCATATGCAAGTCTCTGCTGAACAAATAAAGCAAACTGAGTGTAAAACATAATCTTTTTTCGGCTCAGTGTTCAAATGATTGACACGTGTCTGAGGGAAAAGTTTTGTACAGCAGGAAAGGTCTCCAAACAGTCGTGTACCTCAGCCGACACACGTCGTCCTTTAGAGGTTGACTTACGTGTTACGCCGGCTACTGCTTGAGGATATCGTCGTCTTTATGAACGACGAAGAGTGCTGATTAAGACCATTCTCCTTGTAATCGTGGAGAAAGCCGACTAAGGCGTTCCTAGGCGTACCCCGGACCCTTTCAGGAAACTATACATAAGTATACCCAATATGTGGAGTACTGTGCAAAAACGTTTGCGTCAGCCGGGATTCGAACCCAGATCTCACTCTTTCCGGGAGCGTATGCTAACCATTGCACTACCGATGCGTCGGAAAGAGTGAGATCTGGGTTCGAATCCCGGCTACGCAAACGTTTTTGCACAGTACTCCACATATTGGGTATACTATAACATCATACCACTGCAAGTGGCAGTCAAAATAGAAAGAATTCAGGCTGATATTCATAATTACTGATCTCATCTTTGTGGTGATTCTGTGTAGTAGTTTGCGTGTATATAGATTTTGCTATTTTTTCTATCACATCTGTTCTCCTTTAGGTGTAGTGAATGGGCCATCGGAGGATGCCGTGCGAATGGTTGCCAAGTCACCACCGCCAAGAAACCCCTATGAACATTGTTGGTTCCTTCATTTTTCTTCAGCTATCGTTTGTATCTGAGGTTATTTGCTTGTGAAACATTACTCTAATGAATCTACTTGATGAAAGTTTTTGCTGTTTTTCTTCTGGATTTAGAAAGTTAAAATGAAATTCAAGGTACGATAAATTCAAAATACCGAGTTATGGTTGGGCTTGTTTTAACAGTATATGTGAATATGACCACAATGATGCATGTCCTCCATAAACACTCTGTTTTGTATTCTGATCTGCTTGCGTTTGTTATTTTACATGTTTTTTTCAGTACTATCAAAGATATGGTGCGGCTCGATTGGGTTTCCACAGAGGATGGTTCTCATATTTTGGACAGCTGGTGTTGCTACCAATATTTACATGTACACCCAGGTCAGATGCTTAACCCTAAAGATGATGTGACTTACCTGAACATCTTCTTTCTCAGGTATCACTTGATCCTGCTCAACAAAACGTGGCGTTGATGAAGGACAGCGATAACACTCTGAGACGACCATCGCTCCGAAAAGCCTCTTCGCTTGTCGCCCACTCTCATTCGCATAGTCGATTGGTACTCATTTTTTGTGCCAATCTTTCTTTTCTTTTAATACCTTTACTCACTTGAAGTGATATTTCATCAGTTTCAAAAATTTCAATTTTACACCGAAGGTGATTGAGGTAAGAGGATTTCTCAAGTGGTTCGATTGCTCAAGTTCTTGATCTGTGAAGTTTTATGATTACTCAAATGATGTTCATCTCATTTCTTTCAGATTCGTTGGGTGTGCATCAGAGTGCTAGAATTGGATTCAGCCGATGGTCTTCCTCCTATTCCGACCACTTTGAGTTGGGCTCGTGATGGCCTTTTAATTGTCGGGATGCACAGTGAGATGCGTGTTTACAATCAATGGAATCTCCAAGAAAAGACGAGGCTGACGAAGTGGTGTTAGTTGTGTACTTCTTATTTTTGTGTACATTGCATTTTTATGAACATAATGACGTCTTTTTTGGTGTGTTGATTACTTTTTCGCTATTATAATTTGTTCAACCCATCTAGGAAGAAGTGCACGCATTTGCATCCGCGCAGCATGCGAGCATACGCTGTTCGTGGCCTTTTTTTGTAGTCATTCGATCTGTAGAACGAAGAGTTCGTACTGGGGATTGTCCAACGAAAGGAAATCACAGCACTCGGTATTTGCTGGGGATAATCTTCGTCCAGATAGTAATGCTTTTGAAGAGAGTGCGCGTCCTGGAGAGTTCATTCAAGTGGAGCTGCACCGAGATGCTTCTGCGTCTTCAATGACCTAACCTTGCATGTAGGGTTAGGCATTATTCTGGCAAACAGTCCGTTCGTTTTTGTTTTTTATTCGGTGATTTACTTTTGGTTACTGTATGAAGTGAGAGGAAACCGAAATTACTAGAAGAACTTCGTAATTGTGCTTGCTCAAGCAAAGATCACCATCAACTCTAAACGTTTAGTCTTTTTTACATATTCCATCTCGCTGCATTTGTATAATGTAATCAAGCTCCAGTGGCATGGTGTCTGAACGACACGCCAACAAAAATGGCTCCACGAATTGGTTACTTAGTCGAGACTAATCAACGCTAAACGATTTTTCCTTGTTGCTGAATCATTTATTTATTTGTTCAACTGCACGATTCACCATCCCATCCTTTGTTGTGCGGATCCCAGTGCTTCTAGCATTCGATTCGTTCTTTGTTTTTTTCTAAAATGAATCACGTAGAACACTGGTCGAGCATGTCTCGTTGCAATCTCGAGGATAGCCTGGCTCTGGCGTTCCATAGGGCGTTATTGTTGACTGCCGAAGAGTGCTAGGGTGCTCGGTTCCGCGCGCGCCGCAGCGAGTCACACCACTAGGCCACGCCCCCTCCCCTCCCTTCCCCTCCCTCCCCATCCTCTGTTGGCAAGTAGTAGAAGCCATAAAAGACGTAGTGATTCGCTATGTGTATGCTTCTGACACTATTGCTCTAGAAAATCGTCTAAACAAAGGTTATTGACATCTTCGTTGGCGTACATTTCAATATCGCTTTTAGTTTTTCTCACAAAGATATCTCATAATTCACGGATATCTTCAAGGAGAACAACCGTGGGGGTTTATGTTGAAAGCGGCTCTAACCTCCACTGTATGTACTTCATTGTTACTCCATTCCTCGTAATTATTCAACTGACGTGCATGGGGTAATCAGTATAGAAGCACATATGTAGCAATAAGGTCACTGCTGTGCGTAGGTAGTAAGAAAACGTAACCCTTTATGTGCCAGGTGAAGACGTCCTATGTATCATTGCAACGAAAAAATTCGGAATTCCTCACGTTAGAAGGACTAGTACAATTTTACGCCTATGCTTTTGAAGCAAGCGACTCACCAGTCTCCTTTTTTCTCTGTAAGCTGGCCGATGGCTTCTGATTTATAATCGGCATAGTTATGTCAACGTATGTAAGAATGAGAGGCTTTCCCAGCCACGAGGTTAGAGATTGTAATTTTGCTTGTCAAAAATAAAAGAGTTCATCAAGTTTGGATTATAGCATATATCGAAGAGAAGGGCTTTCTTCACTCTCAAGAGATTGGTATGGTTTGAGAACATGAGTGCATGAGCAGAGGATCATTCATGATTCGTAGATGCTAGGAGGCATAAAAAATATGTGAGCGCACCAAGTAATAAGATTATAATCTTAGGAAACTAATAGATAGAGCGTTTTTTTGACATTGCAGTCGCGATCCAGTGATAACACTGTAGTCGCTCTTCAAAGACAACGCTACAGTCGCGCTCAAACCATATGCCGATTAAAACGGCTCCAGTAGAAAAGGGGTGCTGTCCTGAATCGGTTGACGGATCATTTCCGTTATCGGGCAGGGATTATCGAAAGGACCTTTTTTGCTTGACGAAGGATTCCCATCAAAAATGTCAGTAATTACTGGAAAGCTCAAATCATAATGAATCTAGAGAGGTGCTTTTTTATCGCGAAGATTTTGCTATTTCTTCTGTAATTTCGCAGTGATTTTTAGGTTTTTTTTGGAATTGTAAAAGATTACTATGTTCTAGTGCTTAGGTTTTTATTCTATATATATATACCATATATTATATATTAATATCATACCTGTGGTACAAGTATGCGTATTACATGAAAACATACGTATATATTATATTATATAATATATATATATAAGTATTATATAGTATACAGCTGAATAGAGACCTGCCTGCCTTAGCCTAACCTAAGCCTAAACCCAGAGTAGTTCAAGCTTAAGCACGAAAGCATAAGCGTTGCTAGAGCTTCTTCAAGCAACAGAGTCATATATTTTATCACGATTTTTGTCAAAACGTGAGAGAAAATCCTAGATTTAATAACAGAATCGCCAGTCCAGATGTAGTAATTGCGCCTCTCTGAGCGGCTCTGTCATTTGCAATTGTCGATTCACAATCACATAAATACCCTAGCCGATCGTATTTTTGCTATAGTGCCCGAGGATAGTCTTTTCCAAGAAAAGTAAACGAGTTGGGATTCGCTGAATTTTACACTATCTTATGATTAATAATAGCTCCAATAGGTAAGTAGCTCTGTCGTGCGAGATGAAAACGCAGATAACGCCCTGTGCCCGCCGCCCGCGCGTGCAGAACATAACTTTATTTTGAATGCTACATCCGCTAAAAGTTAGTTCTGAAGGAAAGAGTAAATTTCTTAATTCTTTAAGATTTCATGCTTTCGAATGATTATCAGTAGTGTAGTGAAAAGTCTTTGCCAGCACAATATTTTCCTCTGAAAACCCCTGTCCGATAACGGGAAATGATACCGTTAACATCTGTCTGTTAAGTGAGGATTGATTTACTACGATGATTTATTGAAAACACGGCAGAAATGAGACAGAGAAGACCGCTTTTCACATTTAGTTGATATGACTTTTAGTTAGAAGTCGTACCTTGTTGACGTTATTAAAATCGATTGGACCTTGCTAAGTTTTTTGACCTGGAAACTTCACGACCACGCATATTTTTGAGAGCTAATGCATCTGTAAAAGCGAGGTCGTTGAGGTGCAGATCGAAATTACGGGAGATAATGGATAATATCGTTTGTTGCCGGCCCTGTTGGGCTCTGGCTAGATATTTTGTGTGATTTATACTTCACCACAGGGCACGTCGTGGCGCCCGCAGCGCGCTAGAGGTACGCACTGCTATACAGGCAGTGGTCAGTGGTTCGATTCCACGCCAAGGGCCTCGTCAAGTCTTTCATTCATTCGCGCGATTGGGCGGATTCGGTACCAGACTTGTTTGGAAGTGTACCAGCGCTGACTTGGTACATCGATAGGCCACAGAGGGTCATTCTAAAGGTTAGATATGCATTCACTCACCGCAAAATGATGGTGGAAGTCGCAATGCATGCGCAAATTGCCCCCATAGAAATGCTAGAACGCACGAGAGCTTTATGTAATCATCTGTTTATAAAACTTGCCATCAATTTACACCGCTTTGATTTTATTCTGGGTTTTTACAAGGAAACCATGACCAACTGCTCCGGGACTGTTAGCCATCCACACATTAATTGAAAACTTTTTCCGAATGACTTCCGTTATCCCCACCCTCCCCCCCCCCAGTTCTAGCCCTCGGGAGAAAGCGTACTTTTCGGTCGTTTTCTAAGTTTGAGTAGTCATTCGATATCTCAAATTTCTGAGAAATTTGAAAAAACACTTATTTCTGACATGGCCTTCTTATGCTCTGTAACAGCAAATATGAGTATTGTTTTTCATTCAAGCTTTTCTCGGGTGGAAAAAAAACTTCCAAAAAATTTTTCTTATAGGTTCAAGTAACCATTCAATTGTTTAATCTCGACAATTCCAACTATGTATCTGGTTTTTTTGAAAACGATTTTTTTATTGTGGTGTAGCATCCAAAAGAATGCTAACTTATTTGCGCAGCTCAGACATTGCATCAGACTACCGCGCTTATGCCGATGTCAGATTTGCTTGAAATATGCAAAAAATTTGAAACCCAGTTTTCTTTCCATGGTTACAGCGCACTATGAAGTTTTCTCGAAAACCAGATACATCGTGGGAAATTGTTGAGATCAAGTTATCGAATGGTTACTAAAAGTCTGATGGAAAATCTTTGTTCAGCGAGAAATGTTTGAATGAGGAACATAATTTTTTTTTTGCTATCACAACGCACCAAGAATGCCATGTAAGAGTTAAAGTGCATTTTCATATATTTTCGAATTCTAAGCTATTCAATGATTACTCAAGCTTGGAAAACGACCGAAAAAATGCCGCTTCATTCGAGGGCTAGAACTTGATGCGGTTAAACGGAGAGTGTCTTTACCTCTGTAATCGACTGTTTTTAAAAACTCGCTTTAAAATTAATATATTTTTACAGGAGACGTACCACTTTTCTTATTTCTAGCTCCCGCACAAAGAGCTCCAAGATGCTCACTCTTGCTCTTTCTCAGTCCCACTTGATGCTCGATCAACTGCAACGGAAAAAAAGGATATGCCTGTTAATAAGGGACGCCTTCTAATGGATATCATGAATAAGTTAGTTTCTTCTAGTCAACTTCCACTCAGAGGCTCTTGAATCCTTTTGACTTTCCTGTGCTGTTATAGAACGTCACCAAATAAAGATGCGAATGCGTCAATCTTAGAAAGCGCTATCTGGTGAGGGTCTCTTTGAGCACTGCACGACTAGCATCGCCAATTTTACCACCAGTACCATCCAAAACAGCTGATTGTTCTACTCAATGCCGGTTAAAACTCGACGCGTGAAAGCGATTCTACTCAACCAAGTACTGTATAGCATTAAAGGTGAAGAATGTAGACATAATTCATCCCATGTCTGTCTGATGGTATGCGACAAGTTTCCAGCAACGACAAGCGTCCCTCCATAACACCACACTTTCTCGTGCTGCTTCTATGCAGACGTGCTTGTCTACAGTTGATGTTGATGGACGCATCCGTGGAAGGTGGCCAGGTTTGCGTTTCCCTTACTAGTTTCCTTCCGTATCAAGACAGTTTTCCAAGTTAAAGATTAAAGCTCCTCTTCTATTCATAGGAAAATCGGTGCTACTAAATCTCTTTCTCTTGTGAATTTCACTTTCAGCCTCGTCTCGATCAACTTTGAAGATGGCATCTACTGGCACTATACCGAGATTGATGATATCGCTCCACTTCCTCTGTATGCGCTGATCACTGCTGATATGGACACAAATGCCAAAACTGGAGCAGAGAATGCCGATGCTTTTGGCGGGAGTATGATGATTTTCTAGCTACTCATATTGCATAGAATTTTTTCTGATTAGGAAGCGGAACAAACGAAACCAACCTCACTCCCTGGAGGAGCAGCTCTTCATTGGAGTGTTGGTAACTATTCGAAAGCTAAGAATTTCGGCTACAGTCGCACGTCGATGGTTTATCAAAACACTTTTATAACGCTGTGATTTCCACATAAAACTAGCGCCTATTTCTCACCGGACAGAGCCCTTTTTTGGACTATTACTAATCGTAAGATAGCGTAGTGATTCCTGATGGCAATGCTTGTGCTTATAACCTGAAAGACCGTTTCTCTGCAACGCAGCAGGTTAAAATAGGTTGAATTTGATGTGTGAGAAAGGACGGTCTTAAAGCTAGTTCACATCGCGGTGAGTGTGGTGCTACGTGACTGCTGACGCAGTACTTCTCTACGCGTTCATATAACCGGCCGTTTACTTTTCTGCCGCTACTAGCTCCCACGTGAATCGCGCAGGACTCCGTTGCTCCCCACGTTTTAATTCGACCTATTACCAGCTGCGTTGCGGCTCATTTTATCCGATGCGTTTCAGAGAGACAGTCCTGTTCAGGATATAACCACAGTGTTGGGATTAAATCTGATTATGCTGTCGCGAGAAACAAGCGTGTCTGAAGTAAATAGATCTACTACTGTAGTTACGTCAAGAAAAGCTTCTTCTAAAAACGGCAACCTGGGGCTGTAGCTTCAAGTCTCGGCTTTCGAATGGTTATAACACTCTTGTGAAAATTTTCTCTCCAACGTATGAGATCGGTTTTTAATTTGTTCCCTCCTAATCAAAAGGAAGCTTGCAGAGATTTCAAGCAAAATGGGATTCTTTTTGGAAACATTGTGGGTGTGAAATGAAACTGATACAGGCGTTGATGTGGTCATAAGCGTAGAGCCAACCTTCTGACAAAATTCTGCCTCGAAAATCTAGGACAGCAGGGTGACCTATTTCTGAAGGATTCAGCAATATCGTTAGACTGACGCTTGTTCTGTGTAGGTATAATTGCAACATCACTAATTTTGCCCCTTCAATCTTATTCCTTTTTTTCAGAATATCTGTCCTTCTTATGATTCACTCTTTTCATCCGATAAACTCGACGATGACGATCTGGACGAAATGCTTTCGCGAAAGTGACTCGGTCAGCCCGTCCACGTTGTCCGTCAACATCGAGCATGGATCCTAAAGACGGTTCCTTCCCTGTGTCATTTACTGCGAAACATAATAGGTGAGCTTCCTAATCCATTCTATACAAGGTCATTTTGTCCTTTACATTTGTGGAAAGGGCACTTGTGACGCGGTGGGTTAAATGTGCGCTACAACACGCGTCGACGGTCCATTCCCGCTCCTGAGGCTCACCAGGTCTTTGATCCCTACGGTGTCGTCGAAGTGGTACCAAATTTGTCTGGGATGGCAGCAGAAATGCCTTTGGTACATCGGTAGACGACCGGGAGTCATTGCAAAGGCCGCCATATGTCTCAAACGATGCTTGATGAAATCAAATGCTTAGCACATTCCGCGGGGATATCAACGGCAAGATCTTTATCCATTTTATCTATATTTTTAAGCTCGTGAATACTATCACATCTTTTGCAGAGTTCTCACCGAACTTCTCACTCACACGCATCTTCCTGGCTTATCAAGTGTTGACCAGATGCATTTGCTGGCCATCGCTGACACTTTGAGCCATTTTTCTACTAACGTTATGGACAAACTGACGCCAAGCTAACGCTGGTTGGAGATTGTTTCACTTTTTCCTGCAAAAATGATTCAGCAAATTAACCCTTATCCTGCCGTGAACTCATGGCCTCTGCGTCACTCACTTTCAACGTGTTTCGTCTAAGAATCACGTCTAACCTTCAACGTGTTGCGTTTAGCAATAGCGTCTAATTGGCGTCTGCTATTGTTGGACGCAGAACGCTGGCTTTCAGACACCATTGTTAAACGCAACACGTTGAAGGTTAGAGATGCGGAGTCCGTCAGTCCACAGTCCTGTAAGGGTTTGATAGTTTAATACATGATAATATGTATGCATAAATTTCGCTTTAGCACTGCAACCTGTGACGCCATCGGTTATCGGAGATTCGATGGCTGGCGGTTATGCAGCTGCCGCCTCAGGAATTGAGACTGTCGATGAATGTGGACTTCGATATTTAATGGCTATGAAACAGCACGAATATCTGCTGCTATGTCTTCCAATCAAACAAAGAATGGAGCTGAAGGTTTGCTATCTAAGCTCACTCTCGAGTGATCATGTATTTGATTGTCTATAATTTTTTTGCACTAATGTTTTATCCACTTTTTATATTCATTCCAAATCGGGTTACCAAAAACGCTGTGGTATGTTGAAGAATATTCTGTTCGCTTGGGCAAACACTTGGATACATGTAACACCGTCGCTTTCCATCCATCTAAATGAAATGAGTGAAATCTAAATGAAATCTAAATGAAAAATAGCTACCTCGTGGATGTCTCCATGGACTTCTCAGGCAATAGACCGGCATCAACCGCTCTGCAGGAGTTTCTCAAGTTGATCATCATAAGTGTGCTCTGGGCTCTACTATGAGAGCAACGCTTGCCAATTTATTGCCTACCTCTTGGCGCAAGACCCATCAGCTTAGCCACAGCCCAACTTTTGTGTTCGGACAAATATTCGCTCGCTTTCTGGGATTGGCATGGCATGCTGTTTAGTAGGAATAGCTCGTCAACCAGCAGAAAATCAGTCCACGTCTTCAAAGCAAACTCAAGAAGTTGGCCGCAGCAATGCGGAGAGAAGCCTCGAAAACGACATAGTGTCGCCGTTCTTTAGGTTGATGTCCGACTACGCTCATTGCAAACTCGACTCGCCACATCTTGAAGAAAACAGCCGGATCACGCTGCCAGATCCATAGTACAGCCATGATATTACTCTACTGGATTATCACCTTTTCTGTGCCATGAAGCAGCAGCTGCGGGATAAGAGATCTCAAGACTGCAACCAGCTCAGAAATGATCTCAGCAACTTCATTTGACAGCCAGCCTCATTCTTTCTGGGAGGAACGCATCCAATTTTACCCAGGAAATGGTTACATATCGTGGATCATGGTGGTGATTATATTGTTGTTTAGTCTATTTGTTCAAATAAATAACGTTCGACAAAAATGGCGAAATGCCACAGAAATTATGCGTGCCAGTTAAATACTATACTTTAAATTATGTTTTTTAGAAGAATGGAATTGCTTCATCGGATATCATATGGGCCACAACACTCAGAGACGGAGACTGAGCTGTTGAATGCTATTCCGAGTTTGCAAAATCGAATCCAACTTGGGAAGAATTGAGAAGTCTTGGGATTGCATGGTGGCTCAAAAAACACCTCCAGCCTAAAGATCTGTATAGAAAAAGGTGCTCTCAAGTGTTGACCAGAAGTAATTAAAATTTGTATGATTTTATTGCCATTCAATTGCCGCATTTTCTTGCGAGCGTTCTGCTATTATGGCTTGCCTATACATAACGTGTGACGGAGCTTTCAAGGGAACAAATTCGCCTTGCTCTTAGTGCTCAAACGGCGCGTAAGAGAAAATGCAAGCAAAGCAGCGCACAAGATAATGGATCTTGGAGCGATGCTACGTGTCGCCAGTACAGACGGCTACGAACTGGATCGCTGAAATTCAAGTTGGAGAAGAAAAACTGTCTGGAGGTATCAAGTCGCATTTGGGCTATCCACAGGAAGCTCTATTATATAAATCTTGCGCGCAGCTTCAATAGCATTTTCCCTACGCGCCATTCTGCATGAGTAGCAAG